>BDUI01001456.1:84570-99826 GCA_002335545.1 Apodemus speciosus
TCTCTCTCTCTCTCTCTCTCTCTCTCTCTCTCTCACACACACACACACACACACACACACACACACACACACACACACACACACACACACAGTTTCTACACCCCAATGCAGATGTTCTTTAAAGCCCTTTCATGAAAAGTTGTCTTACTGGTTTAGTTTTCTTCTTTTTTTCATTTATTCATAATTCTACATCAAACTGCACGAAAGGTCTACTATTCTACTTCCAACAACAATAACAAACTAATATTAACAATTAAATTAAATTTATAAAAACACATGGCAATTATTTTTAATGCATGATTTATAATTTTAGAGCTCTATAAAAACTTACAAATATAAATGCAAAGCTATATTAACTTTGGAAATATGAAAGTATAATTTGTAAATCATTGAAGTCATGGGGTAAAAACTCTAACTCACTCTCAAAACAAGCCTGAGGTGTGCCTATACACAGATGAGAGTGATTTAATAAGCAAATAACAATCAATCTTTTATTATATAGCAGAGATCAAAATTTGGCATGCAAGAGGCAAGATTTTGCCATGAGATATATTATGTTTGTTCCACGTATTGTCTGCTTGTTCAGTATGGTAAACCTTTTGGAATAATTGCCTATGAATAGTGTCAAAGACTACCTTTGACACCACAGAGTAAACTGAGGCAGGTCGTAAAATATGCTGTCAGTGTTCAAGGTCAGTGCTGATGGCACCTGACAGGAGTAGGTGCTGATAGTAACTGACAGAGGCTGCTGCTGATGGCAGGCTGTTGAAGTTAGTCTTGGTTCTTCCAGAAATAAGACTCAGACTCAAAATATATTTACAAATACCTTGACAATGTAGCTAGGCTGTCACTGACTAGATATAACTTAAAATATCCCATTTGTTTTAGTTTACATTTGACCACATGGCTGGYTACCTGTGCTCATGTACCATCCATTTCATCACATATTCCCAGTGATTCTCCTGCCTGGCTTTATCACAGAAGTCTTTCTTCTCCCAGATGTCCCACCTTCTATTTCCTGCCTGAGCTATAGGCCATAGGCTTTTAAATTGACAAGTAATACATCCATATAAATCATAAGAGATCTTTGCTTCTGCAGCCAGAAATTAGAGAAAAGAGGGGGGCATCAAATACACACATAGACACACACACACACACACACACACACACACATACATACATATCACACACACACACACACAAGCACATGCACACATACACACACACACACACACACACACACACACACACACACACACAAACACAGTGGTTAAAGCAAAGGTAGGCTCCAGCAACTTCCCTCATACAAATACACACACATACATACATACATACATACATACATACATATTGCATGCACACATACCAACACATATACAAACACACACACACATATTGAATGTCTGGAACAAAGCTCCAACAAGCAGGACCAAAGCATTTCAAACATGCACATATATACCTATATACTTATATACACATATACATATCTAATGTGTATATATATATATATACATATACATATACACATACACATATTCACACATACACACATACATACACATATACACACATACACACATATACATACACATATACACATACACATATACATATATTCACATTTACACATATACCTGGTGGATGGATGGAACAAAGTTCCAAAAACTTTTTTATTTCCCATAGCCTCTATATCCTAGTAAAATCTATTGTATTCTATTTTTCTTCTAGTGAATGGTTATGAAAAATCAGTATGTTCCCTGATACCTTAATAAGAAATAACATTATATAGAACAGGTTAGGAAAACAAATTATTCCCAAGAACCCATGTATATTCAGAACTAAGTAACTTGTTATAGATTAACGAATTGTGAGCAAGCAAAATAGTTTTTTCAGACATTCTTTCTTAGTGGCAGGCAGTTATTTTCAGTTCAAAAAAAAAATCAAAAATCTAAACTTTTATATAAAAACAATCAGCAATATCTCTTTTAAATAGTTAGAATTTATATCTACTCATCAGTAATTTTTATCAAATCATATAGTTAAGCTAAAGGCAAAAAAATAAGTAGAAGAAATCAATCATCATTATTCCAGCCTCAGTGAAAGTCATATCAGCCAGTGCTGCCATTGTTCTTGTTCCCCTAACCTTAAAAAGTCCCTAGCTCAACTGTTAAAATTATGCCTTTCTGAATTTCAAATTGTTCCCTAAGATTTTCTACATCAGAACCACTAGCAAAAACGTCTTACCCTATCTTCACTAACAATATTATTTTTCCAAATTCTTTCTAAGGGTGGTGGTCAATGCTGACCTTCTAAATTTCTAAGTTCTTTCCTAGGGTGGTGATTAAATCATTAATCTGCTCCAGTAGCAATCCCTGAAAGAGACCAAGCATTATTATTTTTAGTCACGGTGATACTGCCCAGTTAGGGACTAGGAACTCCCTTAGAATTTTATACAATTCTTAGATTAAGAGGGATGTGAAGGCAACCAATAGAGCAAAACTCCATAATAGCATGAAGTTCTCAGGCCAAGAAGTTCTCTGGGCCATGCCTATCCAAGGCAAACTCACTGTGGCTGAGGTAATTGGTGGGCCACATTCCATGTGATCTAAAGTAACATAATGAAAACTGGCATACTAGCAGCTTTTGCTACTTTGTACTGGGGTTATTTATATTTCTAAGAAGAAAGCAAAGTTTAAATTTTATATCTATCTACCATTATATCTGTAAGGAAATTGGCTTAGTCTTTTGCACTAAACTGTGCCTAGGCAAAAGTAAATAAAAGCAACATGAGCACAAAAAAATAAAAATTTGTCAATTGAAAAAATAAATAAGGCATTTGTTCATTGGCAATTGGCAGTATTTAAAAGTTAAGAGGTTCATTAAACCTGGCTACCTATTTCATTTCAATAAATCGAGGATTTTTCATGTTGGACAATGTTTCTTTTGTGGCAGTTTTGATTGGTAGCTGGTTAATCTCAAGGCATCAGCTCCCCATGGTTCTGCTTCCTTTCCTTTTATTGATTTATTTCTGTCTTACTTTTCAAATGTTTTGTTAATTTTATTCATTCATGATATCTTTGTAGTATCTTTTGATTGTTTGGGAATGTCAGCATCTGCATCTGTACTTCATATTTCTTTGTTAATATGGTCTAATGTACTGAATAGTAAGATACCTACCAGGAACCGCCTCTGAGAAACATACTCATTCTCCTACAGACTYAAGTATAGCATAAATCTAGACATAGCCATGAAATGATAGCTGTTGTGAGTTCACCAGTGTATCTTGTTTTGCCCTGAATACTAGACAATCTTTGCCCCAGTAATACTCGACTGACCTCTGGATTGAAAAGGAGTTCATGAGCCCACACTCTCAACTGAGAAGTTATGAACAAATGATACATCCTAAGGGATTAGAAGTCAGTCTTCATTAACAGAGGAGCTACTAATAGGTATTAGGTCAGTGATGCTCCAGTAGATGGCCTCAGACCTAGAAATATAAGGATATCATAAACTTGACATCATGAGCTATTAACTGAAGAAAAAGAAAGTGGGAAAGTGGAGCAYGATCTTGGATGAATTAAGGGGAGGATCTGAATATTAATATTATTAAAAACATTGTATAAAATTCTCAAAGAATTAATGAAATGTTAACTAAAACATATGTAATCTAGGTAGAGTTAATATAATCTAATGATATGTTTATACTAGGTTAAGGTTATTTATCTGGCAGATAAGAGAAGAGTATATACCGTGGCTGATAGAGGACAGCAAAATAGCCATTGAGAATGGTATCAAGAGCCACCCAGCCAAGAACAATTATACAAATAGACCGTGTTCCATTGCAGAAAACTAGGAAAAAATTAGAATTCACCCAGGGAGTGGGGATAGGTGTGGGGACATCTTCRTGGAGACAGTTGGGGCGGGGAGGAGGTATGGGATGTGGAACAGAGGGTGGACCAGGAGCGGAATAAAATCTGGAGATTTAAATAAGTAAATATTTAAACAAAATAGAACTTCCTACCCTACAAGTACTAGACAATGTTCTCTGTTCAAAAACATGCTAGATAGAAAACAATCTTGGCCCAGGTGCGAACTGCAGTACTCTGCTCATTGTACCCTTGAGCAGAAAGCTGAGTCAAGCCATGCCCACTTTATAAGCAGAAGTGGTAAGGTAATGTTCTTTGTTGTTTTAAGTTTTTAGTTTCTTGGTAATTTTAAGGTAGTTGTACAAATATAATTTAGTAGCCAACAATACTTGTAGTAATCCTGGTTTTAAATCTAAAAATCAACATTAATATCTCAATTTCAACTTAGTTACCAAGAAATCTTGGTTCTACCCATGTTGCTATTGTACTTTTCTACTTTAAATTTTACTCATCAGTCTCTCAAATTAGGTTGGTCTCTGGCCTAGCTTCAGTATCCATGATGATTGGTATATATTTGGCCCAGGGAGTCACACTATTGGGAAGTATGGCCTTGTTGGAGTAGGTGTATCACTGTGGGCATGGGCTTTGTGACCCTAGTCCTAGGAGAAAAGAATCTTCTGTTTGCCTTTGGAACAAGATGTAGAATGCTCAGCTCCTCTTACACCATGCCTGTCTAGACACTGCCATGCTCCTGCCTTGATGATAATGGATGGAACTTCTGAAGCTGTAAGCCAGCCCCAATGTTGTTCTTATAATAGTTGCCTAGGTCATTGTGTCTGCTCACAGCAGTAAAACCCTAACTTTGACAATATTTCTAGTTTTTTCTTTATGATATAAATACATGACTGCAACATTTTCTTTTTAATGCTTTTAGAAGTGTTTTCCAAATGCTTTAGCAATCCCTATTGATTCACTAAAAGAGTGAGATGTGTTCCAAGTCCTTCCTTCATCACTTGAGTTCTGCTTATATGCAGGTTCAGTGTTATCCATCCTTTCCAAACTTCCAAAAACCTAACCTAATTAAAGGTAAACAACTGACACTTTTATGGATGGGTTTATTAGGTAGTGAATTCATTAGAGTAACAGTGCCTGTTAGAAAATGATCATCATTCTGAGGCATGTAGATTTACATTCCTTGATTTCAGGTTTCCTCAAAAATACTCAATTTATATTTAGGTTTTTACTGTTTACCATTATCTTAAATCAAGTACATGACTACTAAACCAATCAAAATGAAGGTTAATGCTATCCAAAGTGAGCTGTGTTTATTTATACCTGTATTTATAATCTCAAGGTAAAGTCATATTATATGGACTGTTTTTCATTCTGAGTTCAGCTGCAAAGAAGACCTGGTGCTTTATGCTTCATGCTAAAAGTCAGGGCCAAATGGTGTCATAGCAAATGTGATGAAAAATTTAGAGTTATTTAAATGGATAAATGAAACAACTATGAAAGAGTTGGATGACAAGTGACCCATTAGTATAAATTCAGTATGTTTATTTTGTGATTAACAATTTAGTTTGGCAAAGCCAAGCCAACATATGTATAATTACATTAATTTTGTTAGTTGAATATTAGTGATTTTATCTTAGAACCTATATCTAATTGATAAACTATTTATTGAATTTATAGTTACTTGTTTATTTGGAGATTAGATATGATTTTGTTTGTAAATGTTGTAATAAAAGGACACAAATAATTAAAGCTGACAGAGATAGTATTGTATTTATACTCATTGTTTTCTTCTTCATGAAGAATTTATATTTTAATTTAACCTGTGAAAAAGATAATCTATAATTTAGAACAAGAATTTTTAATCCCTTCTTGATAGAGTGTCACATGTAGTACAGACTAGTCTTGATGTAATTCTTGATCTTTTTTTTCTACCTTTTGGGTGCTAGTGTTACTTAGAAGCAGTCACATACACAGCATCACATACACATGAGATTTTAAAACATGAAAATTTAGTTTCAAATATCATTTTTCTACCTGTAATCCTCAAAAGGCTAATTTTATATAACTAACCATTAATTTTTTCTCATAAGAATTGGAACATTAAAATTATACCCCCTTGAGACAGCTTTATTGCAAGTAAGAATAACTTTTTATCATTCATTATTATAAATCTTATTTGCAATAAGTATAAAAGCTTCAAGTTTTCACTTGTTAGGAAAAAGTTAACCTATATATTTTACATATTAAGGAAATCTTGAGCTTTCAAAAATGTTGACTGTTATAACACAAACCTCACAATCAGTTTTCCAGATTATTTGTTCTGAAAGGGAATATTGCATTTTCAGCACATAACAAGCCATTCTGTGTCATGATTACTCAATTTTACTTGATATTCAGTTTATATCCTCAAATTCCATCCTGAAAACAATGTGTTACTCACTGTRTTGATTGAACTAACATTATATTTATCTATTATTAATATATGTATAGTTTAATAAGCCACAGCATTTTTTCCAGGTAAAGTGGAAGAAATAATGTTAGTGGTTTCTGAGACCCAGTCTTACTGAGCAGAACAAGTTGATCTGGGCTTAAGATCCTTCTATTTCAGCATCTTGAGTCGTAGATTTACAGGATTGTATCACCATCTGATCCTAAAACAGAACATTATCACTCTATGTATTATTGGCATATTTGGTAAGAGATACAGAAGGTTCTCCTTTTACATTAGGTAATGTGTGTGCCACAAAAATSTTTCATTATGACTTAATTGTAGCTGGAATTGTATGAATGATTTGTGGTTTTCAAACTCAATCAAATTGTATCAGAAATACACTCATTCATTGTGTTAATTATACATGACAAAATTCATTTTTTTACAAAAAGAATGTGTGTGTGTGTGTGTGTGTGTGTGTGTGTGTGTGTGTGTGTGTGTGTGCGTTGAGGATGTGGCTTGATTGGTAAGGTCCTGAGTTCAAAACTCAAGTAAAAAACTAAGAATGATGGCTAGGCTCTTTGGTAAAAACAAGTGAGGTCTCTATACTCAAGGTGGTAGGGAGAATTCTGCCTCAAAAGTTAAGACAGAAAATGACTGCAAAAGACAAATTTAACAAACTGTACTCTCAACAGGCATATGCACACATATGTAAACACTCCGGAATATATATGCACATTCATTCAAATGTAGGCATATTTCTGAGATATCTTATGAAACGCATGAAAATACATAAATCTATGAATGGAAATAAAATTAAATAAGGATTAACAAGCTTAATAACTTAAAAAGTACTTTTTTAGAAACAGGTAACTGATCATCAAATTTATCATCCTATTTTCAGTGATAATAAAGAGGTAGCATACAGAATTTATGATAGGCTTTTTTTCTAGGGTAAATGTCTATTTCTCCCAATGAATATTCATAGAGTTTACAGTCCACACTTCAAAAAATCAATTCTACACAGAACTGATATGTACAGCTTCTACCTATTACTTTAAAGAAAACTATTTTATGTTTTCCTTGACAATCCCTATCACAACAGTTACACTGGGGCATGCTGGTACCTTTATGTACATATTATGTACTTGTGATACATTAAGATGAAGGTACAGGTATTGGTGATAGCTTAGATGACTAAAGAAGTCTCCAGCATGCCTATGTAGAGACTGTACATTACCCAAGGAGATGCACATAATTGAAGCAACCATCTTATTTACATATTTGTACTTATAATGTCTTAGGAAAGTTAGTATATGCCCAAGCAAAGCCAAAATGTCTAATGGCTTATCATACTGACATAATAAAAGAATAAAAGCATGTATTTGGCTAACACTGAGTCCACGTGGCTACTATTTTATGTTAAATAATTAAGCTATTGGGTTGAGAARCCAGATTAATGAAGTAAGTAGAAATTTAGAGATTTTCATGATTTAATTGTATTTAGCAGTCTTACAGGAGAAATAAATAGTAATTAACTTAGAAGAATGCTTGAAAATTATTTTTTGATCAGGTCCACTGGCCTTATGTATTTTCAGAAAATATATTTTTGGGAAATGAAACTCTTACTATCATGTAGAAATAAATTGATGCTTGCCAAGATTAAGGACAATGCTAGAAGAATTGAATACGTACAGACATTTCTTGAAGAACTGAAATATTAAGATGATATATTCCACCCAGATGCTCAATCCTGATGCTCAAGGTGCAAAACCTCAGACAATACTGGTAATTGTTTAGAGAACAAAAAGACCATCTTTGAGTTTCCTTTCTGTGACTAAACACTTTCTGCCATTTTTAAGGGATACAGTGTGCTGAACCATTAATTTTAGTAGTACAGTTTTTGTTGTGGAGTGACTGCATTGAATATCATGTGATTTTTGTCTAAGCAGCACTGCCTTAATTAAAAATATAATCCAGATTGTGTTTGTTTGCTCTTAGCACTCCAAGTCTAAGATGCATGCAAGTCTATCAGCAGCATGAAACATGATTGACATCCACAAATCACAACTCTGCCATCTTAACTAATAAATGAGATTTACACAGTGCATGTAAAATAGGGTCAAGGTTCCAATCTGATCATCCACAAAGCATATAAGACTGAGAAGTGCTTTATAAAACAAGTAAATCACTAACAAAACACAAGCCAGAGATTTAAAGTGTTCAGAACTGTGAGTGCATGAAGTGAGGGTGTCACAGAAATTAACTTAACAAATATCTTTCACTATGTGCGCTAAAGTCTGGTAGGACCTATTGTGTAAAGGATCTGAGGAGTAGAAGCCTCTGAAGACCCTGCATACAGTATACCCTATACCTCAATAGTCATGGGTGCCCTGTAATCCACTGGAGTGAAGAAGCTTCTCTTCTTACACTCTTTGAGAACACCATTGCCTAACACCATGCCTCAATATCCTCGGAAAGACAGCAAGATTCTCAAWGTCACACTTCCAGATGATTTTTGTTACCTACTAAGTCATGCCAAATTGTATTCTCCAACTCTCAAATACATCCTATKTTCTTTACTTACTTTTTTGGTTAAAGATGAGATRGTGATCTCATCTTTTGTCTTTTGAAAACCTACTTTACATTTAACTGTGCAGATTAAGTAGCACTTCTGCCCATATCTCCTCTTAGGACATCTAAATTCTGTTATATGCCTTTTCACTTTCTTCAGCTATTTTATTTAGTTGTGCGTGACATTTCCTGTGAGGACCTAAGTTACCATGCTCAAACCAAGAACTTTTTAACAGGTTTCTTATCATTCCATTCATTCCGCCCTCTTAAATGAAACATGCAGGCCTTTGCACTGAGAGAATAAAATGCCACAGACTCATACACATGAACCCTTGGGATTCTTTCATCTCTTTAAGCAGTAAACTACAGATAAAACTAAAAAAAAATAACTTACACTTATTGACCAAATGACATTTTCTTTTTACTTTATGCAGCAGTGCTGCAGATATAACAGTGCTATTACAAATTCAAGTAAGTAGATATATTCTTATAAACTCTCTTAGAATTGGTCAGGCAAGTTTATAATAGAGAATACAAATTTTATTCCATGAGTGGAATATAAGTTAAAATAATATCATGAAAATTATTTAAAAGTAGTGGGTTAGTTGACATTGTTCACATATAAATTTAAACACAAAAAATATTTTATAGCTGAGAATGAGTTCAGAAATTGAAAATCAAAAAAAAAAAAAATCTCAACTTAAACTTGGTTTAAGCCATAAATTGAACTACCAATTGTTGTATCTGTCTCTGTTCCTCAGGTGGCTTTAATTTCAGACTTCATCTGGAATCTTTGTGGACTTAAGGAGTAGATATCTCCTTATTACCTGTATCTGCTGTTTGAGGTGCCTGTTAATAACTGATGAAATAAATAACCTAATGCTTAAGAGCTGACATCCTATCTAGGCAGAGAGGGAGAGAGCATGATGAAGGGGATGGTGAAAGAATACAGTAAAGGAGATAAATCAATTAAGAATAAGGAGTAGAAGGCAATGAATGCTAAGAAAGACATTGTTTATATATTTGTCTGAAACTGTAGTTCCAGGGTATTTGATGTCCATTTCTAGATTTCATGGGCATTATAAACATTTGCATGTACATATATTCAGACATACACATAAACCAAAATAACAAATGATTTATTTTTAAAAAGTGTGCTAAAGTAACAAAGATATCTGGTTCATAACCAAAAACAAATCAATTCATCTGGAATACAAAATTATCATAAATAGAGATTTTCTTAAGGAAAAATCTTTGAAGTACATGAAACAACACTCATAAAATTATAAATAAGAACATATTGACACTTTTTTGCTCAGTAGTTGATAAAATATATAGAAAGGATTAATATAAACTTTGGTGGCTATATTGACATTTATAGAACATTGTACTTTATGCCTTCAGCAATTTCCAGTAACAATTTAAGTAATATATTCAGAAAAAAAACATTTTTAAATTCACCTGCTACAGGTGCCAATTCTTATATAGGGTCACTGTAGACCAGATGTGCTTTGAGAGATTTAAATGTGCAATTGTGCATGAAATGTGTGCAGTGATGTATAATGAATGGAGCATCAAGTCTCATTTTAAAATCTCCCATTGAATGAACAACTAGATCTCTCATTTTAAAAAAGTCACATACATCACAGTGGTTAGTTATAAATTTTGCAATAGGAATTTATCTTGGACTGTAAAGTTTATGCTTAATGCATTGTACCACGAATATGTAATGCCTGAAAAAAATAGTGTTCTTTATTTATCTGAAATTATAATAACAATGTATTTAGAAAAAAGTTGAAAACATTAAGAGGTTAACGATGGTCATTTTTAGTCCTTAACCTGTGTCCTGCTATTTATTTATAACTGAAGCTACTAGGAAATCAAATGCTAAGGTTCTATTATAATACAGTTTGAAGTTTTCTGTCAAGACACTTCAACTACATGAAAAATTTCAGTATATTTTCACATAGGATTTGCCTTCAATTGCACTTTGGTATAATTGCTATAGTAAATGAGTAGTGAAATTATTAAAATATTTTTGTGTATTTTCAATTAAGAAATTCCCAGAAAGTATTATGACAGTGTACAGGAAGTCTGGAACTTTGCATATTTTTCAAAGGAATAAATGAAGGTAATGAATGAATCTATACTAGTCTATTATAGAGAAATGAAATCTCCAATATTTGGCTATTATTTTAACCACTGTATGAACTCTTCTTTCTGTTTTAGTTTTTAAATGATTGTACCTCCAATATGCATAGATTAAATTCATTATTTTCACAATTCATTTTATGAGTCTATTTTCAATATAGGTATTTTAATATCTGCATCATGGAAAAGGTTTTATAAAAACAAGATAGTCTTTATGAACAAAAAACTTTAGACACCAGGAAGGACGATAATTATTAAGATGTAGCCTATCTTGTGCTATAATTGATAAGAAAAAGTCAAACAATAACCCCAAAATGTCTTATAGAAAGAAACTCAATTGTCCATAACCAACCTGAGGAGACAATATTGGAATATGTTTCTAGAAAGATTTTGCAGCCTTAGTTTGCAATGCTATTGTCAGAGTTAAAAAAATGTCAAGCACTTGCATAAACAGTTTAACATAAAATTACTGGTGGGTATCAGAGTGTGGTCAAATATACCTGCCATCCTGTTCCTAGTGGAGGGAATAGCTTAGCACTGGTTAAAAATCAATGGCAGTCTATGTGTGGGGCCAACATACATGCTGGCAAAAAGGAGGAGAATGTCAATCACTAAGTGCTACCTCTTCATGTATATCACATTGGAATTCAGCTGGTGGCTGAGACCTGAAAAGTGAATTTATTGTTGGGACAAAGTCAATATTTTACAATAACTCTGGACAGTGATTTAAAAGGCCATTTTGTGCACACCATTTTCTTCTTCATACACATATATATTGCTATTCATCACTACAAATATCAAGAAGCAATGAGATTCTGTAAGACTACTATATTTTAAACAGGATTCTTTCTTTTCAAAGGAAAGGCTATGGGTCCTGATAAGTTATTAGAACAAAATTCTCTGAATTTCGAACAGTACCACATTTTCTTTACTTTTCCTATTTTTATTAACTAGATTGCAGTTTTAATGAAATCTATCTCAAAATCACTGTGGAATTGAACTTTTCTACCCTTGACATATCCACATGATTCTATGAGAACAAGCCCATAAAAAAGCAAATTTCACTTTCAGAAGTGAAGTAGCTGTGTCAAAAGTAAAACACACATATAGTACTCCAAAAAAGCTAGTATCCTATTCCAAACTTTGATTTTCATCCTTAATTATATGTAGCATTGAATTTTATATAAACATGATTTTATTGAATAAGAGACTATTATTTTTTACATATGCATGATGATATGTAAGTTTATGTGTATAAACACTTACAGCAGACACACAAATCTAAGCAATTAAAAAAGTTAGCTCTCTATTTTTCAAAGTAGGTTTTCAGTTAATATGGTCATGAAGAGAAAGATGAAGTTTTAAATGTAGTTATTTGTACTATAAATTCATTTGCCTTAGGCTTGTGCTTGTGGAAGTGGGAGGAACTCAGAATCCACGTACACTGATGATTAGTTGATTGTGAACTTGATAGACCCTAGAATCACATGAATGTAAGTCTCAATGTAGGATTATATAGAACAGGTTGACCTGTACCATATTTTGGGAGATTGCCTTAGTTATTATGTCAAGTGGATGCCACCATCCCTTGGGTTTGTGTCCTGGACTGAATACTCAAAGAGAAGGTTAAACAGGCTATCATGCATGTATCCATTCTCTCAACATTCTAGACCTAGGATGTGAAGAGCTATCAGGTATTTTCACTTTCACGTCCCTGCGATGAGGGACTGAAAACTGGTATTCTAAGTTAAATAACTACTTTCTCCCTTAAAACTGCTTCTTCGGGGTTGTTTTCTCACAGCAACTAGAAAGGACATTTAGGGTGGAAATCACTATTGATAGTTTGGCTGTTGTGACAAACTGGATTGTATAGCATTTTAGACTTAGGAAATGTTTTGGGAAGAATGTGAAACAATTTTGAACTTTGGATTAGAGATGACATGGAATGCTGTGGGAAGGGCTTATTGAATCATTCTAGTTAAAGTTAAGAAGATATGAATGTTGAGGAAAAAACAGTCCATGGGGTTTTAGAGAAGAGTAAGTATTATATTAGAAACTGGAGAGCAGCCATTCAGAAGATATTTTTTGCCAGGACTATGGTTCTATTCTGACTGTACTCTGAGAGACTGATTAAATGAAATTGATTTTAAACAGAACATACTGATTTGTTTTAAAAAGCAACTATATCCAATTTTCTGAGTAACCACCAAACTGATTTCCAAAGTGGTATAACACTTCTCACTCCTACCAGCAATGGAAGAGTGTTCCCCTTGCTCCACATCCTCACCAGCATGTGATGTCACTTGGATTTTTGATATTAGCTATACTGATGATTATATGATGGAAATTTAGAGCTATTTTGATTCGCATTTCCCTGACATGTAAGGATTTTGAAAGTTTTTTTTCCTGGTGAATTTTTATTAGATATTTTCTTTATTTACATTTCAAATGTAATCCCCCTCTGACAATGTTAGTTCCCTTCTTGCTTTTTTTTTTTTTTTTTTTTTTTACAGAAGCAAGAGGTTTATTTTCCAACATTGGGGTCAACCATCAATTAGTCTCTCAAAGTGAGTTACTAAGAAGGTGACCCCCTAATGGCTATTACAAATAGTTTTTATACTTTTTAGGAGCACAGGTTACATCAGCAAGGTTACAGTTCAAACTTACTGTCTAAGCATATTGACCTTTAAATCTATTGGCTAGCAAGCATGACACACTTTTGAACTCTACCTGGGACTTACCAGAGGGTCAGGTAACTCTCAGTCCTGAGAGTTTTTTACTCAAGAATGTTCCTGTGGGTGGAGAATGGAACTTAGCCTAGCCTTGACCCCAGGCAGGAGGGGGAAACTGTGAGGAGGGTGTGGGACTGGAAACCCTTTAGGGTCCCTCACCCAAAAGCCCAAACATGTTCAGTACAAACATAAATTTTTTCCTGAATATCTTTTGATGCACAGTTGGTTGAACTGGGGACACAGAACCCACAGATACAGAGAGGACCGAGTCTATTATAACCATGACTTTTTCTACCCTAAGCTCAGAGAAAACATTCTCATAGCAACAACAAAAACTGAGTAGGAAAGAGGCCAGTCTCAAACACCAGGACAGTGAAAGGAGGAACAATAACTTAGCAGCTAAGTTCTTTACCTGGTCAACATCAAAGGATATCTGTTGCCATTAGAAAGCCTTAGGTCAAATCCTGAGACAAGAATGAAGATTGTGTGATAGAGTGTAAACAGGGACAGCTTCTTTATCTGCCTGTCTCCCTTCCTCCACCCCCATACCACCTCTCCCATTTGTCCCCAGTCTTGTCCTTGTCTCTCCTGGATGCCCTAACTAATCTCTCTGAAATCCTGCAAACTTCAACTCCACCCTCCCTCAGGGCCAGACATAATTTCTTAGAACCTGTCAGGCTCAACTTTGTCATGTGAACACCTTCATGAAGCCCAGCCCATCTGGATGTATAAATCTGCCATCGTAAAATAAAGGTGTAGACGTTAGTCCTGACATTTTATTCTGTGCCCTTGACAACTGTCTAGGTGGTAGCTAGTGAATTCTAATAACAGTCTATCAAAGCCTTGATATGCTTGTTATTATGGTAGTCTAGAGAGCTACAAAGGCCTTATAAAGAGCCAGCTTGATGTTGCTGGCTCTTGAATTCCTCAGATGTCAAGACTCCTGTTACGATAACTTTTGATGGCCTGAACCTGTAATCACACAGGGTCTGGACCTTCGCAGATCAGTTGGCAGTGTGCGTAGTCCTCAGCTCCATTGCCATTTCGAGCCTTTCTTCTGATGTTGCCTGGGTGAGTTTGCCTCTGCTATAGATGCTTCGTGCTGATGCATCTGACAACTGCTTGCCTCCTCCCCAGGTATCCAAGCAGTGGCTGCTCAGCTCTCCCAGGCTTTTCTCTCCTCTGCTGCTTCCTATCACAGTCTCTGACTTGCAGTCCTACCAGCGCCAAGAAAGACTGATGTAGAGAGAGGGCAGGCAGGACTGTCCTCTCCAGTCTGTGCCTCTTAGTTCTTTTCTGTGTGTATCACTCCTAATTCATTTTTTCTTTTGGTCAAATGTAATCCCCTTTCCTATTTTCCCCTCTGAAACACCCAATCCTATCCCCCCTCCACCTGCTCACCAACCCACCCACTACCTCTTCTCTGTCCTGGCATTTTCCTACACTGGGGCATCCAGCCTTCTCTGGACCAAGGACCTCTCCTCCCT
>BDUI01001456.1:101486-119853 GCA_002335545.1 Apodemus speciosus
GACCATGTCCTTTGCCTTACAGAAACTTTGTAATTTTATGAGGTCCCATTTGTCAATTCTTGATCTTAGAGCATAAGCTATTGGTGTTCTGTTCAGGAAAATTTTCCATGTGCCCATGTGCTCAATACTCTTCTCCACTTTCTTTTCTATTAGTTTCAGTGTATCTGGTTTTATGTGGTGGTCCTTGATCCACTTGGACTTGAGCTTTGTACAAGGAGATAAGAATGGGTTGAATTGCATTCTTTTAACTACATGCTGTCAGTTGAACCATCACTTATTTGTTGAAAAGGCTATCGTTTTTTTCCACTAGATGGTTTTAGCTCCTTTGTCAAAGATCAAGTGACCATAGTTGTGTGGGCTCATTTCTGGGCCTTTGATTCTATTCCATTGATCTATGTGCCTGTCACTGTACCAATACCATGCAGTTTTTAATCACAATTGCTCTGTAGTACAGCWTGAGGTTCAGGATGCTGATTTCCCCAGAATTTCTTTTATTGTTGAGACTAGTTTTTGCTATTTCGGGTGTTTTGTTATTCCAGATGAAAATCAGAATTGCTCTTTCTAACTCTGTGAAGAACTGAATTGGAATTTTGATGGGGATTGCATTGAATCTGCATATTGCTTTTGGCAAGATGACCATTTTTACTATACTAATCCTGCCGATCCATGAACATGGGCGTGTTTCTTTATGTGCTTCTCTGCCATTGGAGTTTCTTCCTCTGAGAAAACTGTTCAGCTCTTTATCCATTTTTAATTGAGTTATTTGTTTTTCTGATGTATAATTTCTTGTTTTCTTTATATATTTTGGATATTAGTATCAAATATCTATTTAATATGAATATCTATTAAATATGGGGTTGCAGAAATATTTTTTCCATTCTGTAGGCTGTCTTTTTGTCCTATTGATTGTGTCCTTAGCCTTGAAAAAACTTTTCCGTTTCATGAGGTCATATTTACTAATTATTAATTTAGTGCCTGAGCTATTGATGGTCTGTTGAATATTTGGTCTTCTTTGCCAAAATGTTAAAACATGTTTCCCACTTTCTCTTCTATTAGATTTAGTGTTTTAGTGTTTTCAGGATTTCTATTATTATTATTTATTATTATTATTTATTATTATTAATATTATTATTCACTTACATCCCAATTATCTGAACTATCTTGTTCCCTCCTCACACAGTCCCTTCCTCATTTCCTCTCCCCTTTTCTTCTAAGAGGTTGGAGGCCACCCCAGTTATCTTCCCATCCTGTCACATCAAGTCTCTGTGGGCTAATCGCATCTGCTCCCACTGAAGCCAGAGAAGGTAGCCCAGTTTGGGGGAATGTGTTCCACAGACAGGCAACAGCTTTAGGGATAGCTACCACTCCAGTTGTTGGGTGACTGACAAGAAGACTGAGCTGCATATCTGCTCTATATGAGTGGGGGCCAAGATCCAGCCCGTATATGAGTTTTGGTTGTTGGTTCAGATTCTGGGAGCACCCAAGGTTTCAGGTTAGTTGACTCTCTTGGTCGTCCTGAGGAGTCCCTATCTACTTTGAGGTGGTCAGTTCATTTGTCCATAAGAGTCTCTGAGCTCAATCCAATGTTTGACTGTGGGTCTCTGCATCTGTTTCAGTCAGCTTCTGGGCATGGCCTCTCAGAAGACAATTATGCTATATTCCCACCTATAAGCATAATTGACTATCAAGGCAGAGTATCAGCCTAGTGTTGAAGAAGCATCAGGAATTTATAGAGAGATGAAAATCATCATGGAGTAGCCTTCTGTGCTATAATGGGACAATAGAAATTTTTTCTCAGGGTCAGCATATAGCAGCTAATATAGATAGTTCCAAGGGTCATAGATTAAATCTCCAGTCAACAGACAGAACTTGATAATATGAATATTATCCAGGTCAAACTAGTTTTAAAATTAAAGATGCAAAATTGAAGGAGTCATGGAGACTGAGGCTAGGTACTATGCGGCATTGTAGAATTTCCTGAAAAGAGACCTCAAGATACAATTTATAAAGGTAGTATAGTGCACCCTTAGTTTTAGGTAGACATGATATTAGAGGTAGCAGAGCCATGGGAAATATGCTAAAGAGAGCTGAAAATGTGAAGTATTGCCACCCCATATGTAAGAGAAGAGTTGTAGCATAGCTAGAAGAATGGAGCTACCTATATCTTTTCAGAACCAGAATATTGTTATATGTCCCAGAAGATCAACACAGAACTGAAGAATTTGCTGTTTTCCTGCTGGATTTTCCTAGATGTGACTGTTCCTTGTTGTGGTAGTTTGGATGAGTATGGCCCCCATAGGCTTATATATTTAAATGCTTAGTGTTCAGTTAGTGTATTGCTTAAGAATGATTAGAAAGTATGATTTTCTTAAAAGAGCTGTGGTCTGATTAGAGAAGTTATATCAGACCCAATCATACTTTGTGCTTCTGTCTCCTGACTATATATCAGAATGTAAGTTCAATTTTATTGTTCCTTCTCCATACATGTCTGCTTGCCACTGTGTTTGCCATCATGACAGACATGGAATAACCCCCTGAATTTGTAAGCAAGCCCCACTTAAATGCTTTCTTCCATAAATTGTCTTGGTCATGGTGTTTGTCTTCAGCAGTAGAATAGTAACTAGGATACTTCTCATGTTCTGCCCTGACTCTTGTCTGTTTGAAGAATACTGGCTCTGCACCACTATATAAAAGGGGTATATCCCTGTTTTGCTGTTGTATCATCATTGTTGTTAACAACATTTTGAATTTTTTAACTTATAGAAGCTGAAAGGTCATTTCTGAGTACTGAAAAATATAATTTTTGAAGAGTATGAAGTCTTTGAAGGTTGAGTTTTTACACTACATTAAGATAAAACAAATGAGACTTTGGGGACAAGGTTAAAAGATTTGAACATGATGTGTTTGTTTGTGGAGTTGATAAAAGTTTGAGTTGTGATGGTTCTTTTTAAGAGTCAATGTGACACAATCTTGACCCACCTGGGAAGAGAGTCTCAGTGATGATTTTGTAGATCAGTTTGGCATGTCAGCATGTAATTTGAACTTTTTTTTATTGGATATATTCTTTATTTACATTTCATTTCCCTTTTTCTGGTTTCCCCGCCCCCCAGATGTCCCATATGTCTTTCTCCCTCCCCTTGTTCCCCTATTCACCCCTTCCTACTTCCCTGTTCTGGAATACCCCTGCACTGCTGCACTGGGCCTTTCCAGAACCTGGGTCCACTTTTTCCTTCTTGTCTGACTAATTTGAACTTTTTAATTGACAAACAGGAAGAAAAATTGGGCAGCAACATTGCATGTTTGAGTCCTAAATGGCACGAATGAGAAAAAGGACAGTTGAATGTAAGCRTGTAAAGAACCATTCTCTCTGTGGATTTGACTTGCTATTTCAAGTTTATGCTGACTGGGCTTCACTACAATGGTAGGGGTGGAGAGTGAATAAAACTAGTTAGGGCACTTTATCACAGCAAGTAAAAAGGTAACCAGGATACTAACATCTGGGATATTTTAATGTTTCTATTGATGATTATTCTTTCTTTCCAGTTTGTTTTATTAGTAGTAAAAAATACCTTTCTGAAACATGTTAACTGCAGAATAAACAGGCAAAAGAGAATATTAAAATGTATGAAATGATAAAGAATATCTTGCAATTTTTTAGTCACTAAAATTACAGAAAATAAGAACATGGCCTCACTGCATATGTGCAGCACTGCAGACACCCCTAATACTGGAGTTGCCAAAAGAGTCCAGATAAAGAAAATACTTGCAAGTTCACTAAAAAGGAGCTTTATTATGCAAAGTTAATTCTGATGAATTAATGTCCCAATAAAGGACAGCCAAGGCTGAAACATTCTGACTAATACATCTCTGAGTAGACTGAGAGATGGAGATGAGTCAACTTTCTCATTTACAAATAAGTGTATCATTTGTTGTATTTACTCACCAATGTCTAGGTAGCTTGAGAGAGATTCAATAATGTCAAGTTCATTGTGTCCCTCCAAAGTTGAGTCATTAGACAGCTTATAAAATTTAAGAGTGGATTGTAGTAGTACCCAATTAAAAAATACTTAAATTGATCCCTGGCAGCAGCAGCTTTCCTTGTTACTCGACCCAAAGTTCTGGGTTCCTGAATGAAAGACAAACATACACAAAGCCTTTATATTTTAATATGCTTTAATAAGCTCAGTGGCTGGGCAACATCCTAACCTCCATATGGCTAATCCACCTCCCTCTGATATTCCTGAGTTRTTACTAAAAGCTAGATTTCCTCTTTGCTACCCTGGTCCTAGTCTGGGAGCCCAGTAGGGGACACTTTCCTGTGTGCCCCACCCCCACCCCAGCTCCTACTTGGAGGCTATGCTCTTTGTCCCACACCTTCTTAGAAGTGGCACTCTCCCTCTCCCTCCCCTTTCTCCTCCTCCCCTTCTCCTTTCCCCTTTTTCCTCCCTCCTCCCCTTCCTTTCCCTTCTCCTCCCCTCCCTTCTCCTCCTCCCCCTTCTTCCCCCAACTCCCCCTCCTCCTTATCTACCTTCTCCCCCTCCCTCTTCTCCTCCTCTCCCTTCTCCTCCTCCCCCTTCTCCTCCTCTCCCTTCTCCTCCTCTCCCTTCTCCTCTCCCTCCCCCTCCTCCTCTCCCTTCTCTTCCCCCCTCCTCCTCCTCTTCCTCCTCCTGGCTTTACAGATCTCCTCTCTCCTTCCATCTTGGTCCCTTACCTGAAAGTTCAGCTTCTGTCTGCCCTGCCCAGCCATTGCCTGCCAGTGACTTTATTTATCAATCAGAACCAACTGGGCACAGGGTCCATCAAAGTCTTCAGTGTGGATTCTCATGCAAATAATTTTAGGGACCCAAATTAAAATAATACAGGCAGCATTAGGCCCAAACCACTACAGTGGATTCCTGACAGGCTTGCAACTTAGAATCTCCCTTCCCATTCCTTATCTTCCACCAGTATTGCTTCTCTAGAACTATCCTCAGCAGTTGATTCAGTGTTGAGGTTCCAGTAAGTTAGTCTTTCTATATTCTGTTTCCTTTATCTTACTATAGTTATTTATATTTTATTGGCAGTCTTAGATAGGGTGACTCTTATTGTAAAAATACCAGCAAGACCAAGGCAACTCCAAAGAAACTGAAAACAAAACATTTAATTGGATGCTTGTTTGCAGTTTTTAGAGGGTTAGCCCATGATCATCCTCATTGCAAGAAGCAGAACTGTATGTCACCAGTGCAGTATTTGGGAAGGTTACATGCTGATTCACAGGAAACATGCAGAGAGAGAGAGAGAGAGAGAGAGAGAGAGAGAGAGAGAGAGAGAGAGAATGGGTTTTTGAAATCTCAGATCTCACTCCCAGAGACACACCTACTCCAAAAAAAGTCTATACCTCCTTATCTTTCACAAACATTTCTACAATATGAGTTATGGAAAATGAATTAAACATTCAAATATTTGAGCCTATGTGTCCATTCTCATTCAAACCATCACATTAATGTATACCCATTGTATTTATGAMTAGGCTTTGTAAAAATTTCATACATAAATACATAATTTTTAAATTATTTTCTCCCATGTGTTCCATGGCTTCTCACACTTTTCTCCTTCCCAGCCCTGTTACGCCTCTTGTTTCTTGGCTTTATTACTATGGTTGTGTCACATATACATATGTGCTTCTGTAAATCTATATAAATTTTGAGGCCTGCAAATAAGAGAAAATAAAAAAAATAATTATTTTCTTGGATATGACTTAATTTACTTACTATGAAATCTCTGGTTGCTTCAAATTTCCTGCAAACAATTTCACTTTATTCTGTGTGGCTCTATAGAATTTTGTCAAGTATATATAACACATTTTCTTAATCCATCCTTCTGTAGATGCACATCTAGGTTGTACCCATAACTTGGCCCTTGTAGCCTTTTCTCTTTTACGTGGCTCTAGTTTGTAAAGAGTACTTCTGTGAGCAGACTTGCATGACTTGACTTCCAGCTGCTCTTCTGAAATCATTCAGGTTTGTAGTGAGCAAATGAAGCAGTGTGTGCTCCATCTTCTCTGTTCAAGTCACAGCTGAAATGATAGCTGTTTTCTTTCCTTTTTTTCAGATATGTCTGGTTGAAAATAGAAATGCTTCATATAGTGAAATCCTTTTTATAGTCACTTGTAAAATTTTTAAATTTGCTGTTTAAAAACTTATCCCCCTGAATGCTTTATGTTTATGCAACCAACTATGAAGGAGAAATGCTAACCTATATGAGCTGTCACTTGAAAGATCACTTGATGGAACAGATTGTTTTACAATATTTTATCTTTATGAATCACTTGTTTTCATTTGAAGAGAAAGTCTTTTCTGCTATTGAAGTACCAGAAGCCACTTCACATAATTATATTTTATTGAAAACTGATGACAGTTTATTTTATATAAAACTTTTGGTTGTTTACAGCATTGTATTTACCATTCATGAGAGAGTAGTTTAGTTCTTTATCTCAAATTTCTTGGACTATCAAAGTATGTCAGCATATAAAGGCATATGTTGACTAGTGTGAAGACCTGAGTTCTGTTCTCAAAACCTGCATTACAGAAGCAAAGAATCAATTGATTCCTGAATGCTGTCCTCCACATGTGTACTGTTGTGGAGGCATGCACCAATAGACATAAACACACTCATACATGTACACTATAAATAAATTCATATATGTATATTACATAGATACATGTATAGAGCTCAAGATCAGTTTAAAGTGGTTAAACATAAGATAGTTTAATGAAAGAAGTTAAACATAATGAAACTCTATATATTAACATGATTAAGTAATTTCCCATTAGAAGAYTTACCCTCAATCCTATCCYATGGCTGTCAAGTGAAAGGTCAGAGGTTTGTGTAAACTAGGTTTAGCTTTATGATAAAAATAATTTCTGCATAAAAATTATCACAAATTTCTTTATCACAAATTACCAAAGTTACATATAAAATTAATCTTCATAATCATTTTAAATTAGGTTGTTGAAACTATGTATTTCCTTTCGAGTAACATTACAAGAGCTCATGAAAAATATTAGTCTGATTAGTAGCATTTTTACACTAAATCGGTAATACCAGAAAGCATCTGAAATGGAAAAGTGGATATGTTCCAAGAGTCAACCACCCTRGAGCTTTTAAGACAATCAAGGGCCCTAAAGTGSTAGGGCAGACTAAATGAATCCATGCACAGTTTCATCCATCATCCCTTTGAGAGATGAAGCACATCTAAACAAGAAACAAAATTGATAATCAGAGAATCAGCTTTTCCAAGAACTCTGGCATACTCACCTCAAATACTATGCTCATAGTCAATCAGCATATATCTTGTATCAAAAATGCTAAATGGCACACATCTACAAAGCCAGGACTAGAGGGATAAATGAAACCCTTTGAAAAATCAAAAACCAGTGATTCTGATTTACAAGCTATAGTTTGTATATAAGAAATGAAAATGAGGAACAGAATAAATTATAAAACAGAATGTACTACTGATGCATTCAATAAAATGAATGAGAGTCAAAGACATGAGGCTGAAAAACAGATACAAACTATATACTGTATGATGCCAGCATAAAATTATATACAATTGCAGAATGATTTTAGCTAGTCATATTGATATAAAAGAAATCAATTTTTTTCCTGTTTTACAACTTAAAAAGCTGACTGGTAAATAGGCATATTCACAGAGAGCCTGGGCATGTCTTTGAAATTTAAGATCTCTCAGGTAGTCTATATAAAATCTAAACGATTCTTAAAGTTCAAAAGGGGTAGCACCCTACAGCATCTTTGAGAAAATAGTAAACTTTAAGGACAAATTTATTTACATAAATATGAAAAACTCACTTGCCATATATTTTCTGGATATGATGTAGATGATAAAAAACCATTTTAGGGCTGATAAAACATCAGGAATCAATTATAAAGTGACCTATAATTACATGTCAGCCAAGAGAGATAAAGAAGGATAAATAACTGTTAGAATGAAAAGTGTTAACTGCTGAACACATGTAAAAATACATAGCAAGTTATATAAGCTGGAAGTGCTAGAGAACAGAGTGCAAAGGCGAATTCAAAAGAGATGGTTGGTTCAGGTCTTACTGAGTAAAGAACACAGAGGCCTAAGCTCAATGAGGACAAGTGAAATTCAATCTAGAGGTCAAACTTCCTATTTTCTGGCCTATTAAAGAATAATAGTGTTATGCTTTAAAAAGAAACAGAATAATAAAGGAAAGGAAATCATATATCAGAGCTACTCAGAAGTGAAGTCATATTACAATCCAGATCTAGATTCTTTTCTCATTAATATTAGCAAAATGAGTGACAAAGTACAATCTCTGAAGTGTCTCCTGATCATCCATCCAAGAGAAGGGATATAAACACTCTAAAGGGAGGCCAGGCAGTGAATGTGAGACGTAAATTATTTTGAACTTCTTAGGCTGACTCATAGAAGCTCATATTTATATGGCATCTATTTCTGAATAGATAATTTGTGGATATTTCAGCTTGTTTTTATCACCTACAMTAAGTATAGCATTATTTGTCTGATAAGCCCATAAATATTTCAGAACAGTAAGCATATGTTTGTCTCTTCTCTTGAAATTTCAACTCCCATTTTCCTCAGATGTTCCTTATTTTCTACTCTTAAAATTCATTATCTCCTTATAGGGTATTTAGTGAACTCTAATTTAAGTCACTAAAGTTTCAACATGCTCTTGGTCCTGGAGAAAATAAGGTGATTTTTTTTTTGTTTGTTTGTGGAGTTTGACTTTTTCTGGGAGGAGGTAAACTGACTTCTATTCACCCCAGATTACTTAATTTGGCACTAAGGGCAAATCTAAGAAAATCATGGGTGATGATACACAAAAGCTGCATCTGTTGGGCTCCCTGTACAACCTATAATTAGCTCCACTAATGTGTCGTTCTTTTATAACCTATGAAGGAGTCTCCTGAGACTTTAAGGCTGMTGAGCTTTCTGAGATCCTGAATTTCATTAGTATTTAAGCGTTATAAACTTTTCTCTTCCACAAGTTAGAAATAGCTACACAACAGTTTTATTCATGGATTTGTTTTGGTTAGTGTTGTTGTTGCATAGATTCTCAATCGTAATCTAATCTAGCATTGAACTTGCAAATTTCATACATTTTCCACCAAAGAGCTAGAATAACAAACTGGCATCACCATGTCTGGCTTCTTTATCTATACCCTACATTCCTGAAAAAAATTGAAAAGGGGATGTGGTTTGGGGACCCACATCACTTTTCTTTACTTTAAGTGTAGTTTTACTAATAAAGACACAGACTCAAGGAAGTAGAATAATAAAATGTGACCCATTAACTGCTCTTCAAATATGAACCTCATTAGCTGACCTGTGATATGCCATGCAGTAAATTAAATGCTGTAGTGGAAACATGGACCATGTGTTTTTACTGCCCATCCTGTCATAAGCCACAAATAAAATCACTGGACCATGTTTAGAATCAAAGGTAGGGAGGGACACTGAACAACTGCAAACATCTGTGAGTTTGTTTCTATCATTGTATGAATTAGAACAGACCTTATATGGCAAAGGTTAAAACCTGGACAGGGTATATGACTTGAAGAGGCCAGAAATCTCATTCTCTAGATCCTGAGTAAGGACTAAGAATGTAAGTTTTTAATTAAGGGCACAAGTCATTCCATATAATTATTTATCAACATATATTCATCGATTACGATGGGAAAGGGGAAAGCCTTTGGAATATAAACAAAGAATATATAAAATAAAAAAGGGAGGATATTTTACTTACGTTCATCAGATTAAAAAATAAATGAAAGTGACAAGCATTCTGAATGTAAACAAAGAATATAGAAAATAAAAAAAATAAAATGAAGTTTGTGCAACTCAAAAAAAAAAAGAAGAAAGTGACATTGTGTCTTTTATACCTCAGCAAATGTGTGCCTCATGTCTGATTTGTGCTCTGGTCAAATTGGTGGTTGGTAACACAAGATTCATTTTCCTAAGCAATGAGATGTTGTGTCTCAAAAACCTAAAATTAATCCAACTTCTCTACTCTATTTTTCTAATAAAGCTTGGGCCCTCCATCACTCTTGATCCCCACAAAGAAGTTCTATTGATGTTTCTCAGAGATGTGCCCATGAATCAAGCCTACTAAATGACATATAATAAGAGACTGAAGTGCTTCAGGGATTAGTAATAGGCCTCTGACCTACAGATCAACCACTTGAATCCAGACATGGTTAAGAGTAACTAACAATTACTGCAATGTAATGTGAAGTTGACAGCAAGTGAAGAGGTCTACCATCTCCATGGTATACCAAGTGAACAAGTGCCTATCTTACAGAAACAATATCAATTTAAACATAGGAAATTGAATTGCTGTGAAAATCAAGCTACCTTCTAATCAGTTCTTCTTGTGTGCATATAGTGAGAAATGACATTTGTTTCAGACATGAAGATGACATGCTCTTCCACTGCAGAATCAGCAGAGCAATGCAACTTAGAAAATAAAACTGTATATATGTTGATGTATTTTTTGGTTCTATAAAAGAAATTATAGAATATAATTTCTATAAAATCTATCATTAATCTCATATGTGACATAGTTTATAGGAAATCAATATCTATTACACATGTCGGAAAATTTCTCTGGTAAAATACCACAGTATGGTTGACTCTTTAGATATAAAATTAGAATATGAGTCATAAGAAATATGGATTTAACTTTTTCTTGTAAAAATCTAAAATAGTTTGCAACAAAGATCTTGGACAACTACATCATTATTTAATTATGCTTGGTTCCAATAATTTATAAGCATTTGAATTATATAACAATTTCTGCATTTCCTCTATCATCACACCAGAAATTCATCATCTATGAGAAATCATTCGAGCAATTCTAAATGAACTATGATAACCTGAGCATGCATGATAAGATAGAACCTTTTCCGTAGCACAATAACAAAAAGAATATATAAAGGGAAAGATATGTTTAAAATATGTTGATTGAGAATTTAATACAGTATAGCCCTATATAAATTCTCACGGCAGATTAGAAATGGCCCAATCACTTTTCTCAGAGAATTTTAGTCACCTTTACTTCACTGATATCAAAACTGCTTGCTCTCTTTGCTTCTTAATAAGGTGATTTATTTACAGGCAGAGCAGGAAGGCCAGCCTTGAGATATGACGGCCTCCCAGGGTCTTTAAGTGGTTTTCAAAAGGGCAGATACTATTGACCTTTATATGACAGGAGAATCTGATCTTACACAGAGGCCACTTTTCCATTCTTGATTGGACTTGAGATTGCCTTTCTCAGTTAAAGCAAAAGAAATGGGTGGTAGTTAATGCGTTCATTAACATTATTTTTATCATCTAAATATTTTAATGTTTCTCTTTAATAGCAAGATTTCTCCTCCTAACATAGTAGATATATTGTACCTAAGGTATATCCAAATGCAGCTGAACTCTTGATTTCTATTTTAAAGCATTCAAATTTAACAACTGTCTCTACTTCTTAGTCATATTGAGTTGATGTTCATTCTCAGTACCCTATATTATTCCTTATTCCAAAGGGCTTGGGGATAAGTTACACCATCGCCAAACAGATAAAAATTAAATAGATTATAAACTGRAAATAAGAAAAAACATCAAAATATTAAATATAAAATTTTAAATTATGTGTAACAATGTGGCTTTGTAGGTATGTATACATAAATGCAAGTATCCACAAAGTCCAGAAGCATGCATCATATTTCCTTAAGCTTAAGTATTAGGCAATTGTGAACCACCTGATGTAGGTAATTAGAGCCAGATTTAGATATTCAGCAAGAGCACTTACATGCTCTTAACTAGTGTGCCATTGTCTCTCCAGCAAAACATATACAAAATTTGATAGTCTTAATTAATAAACAATTGAGTATAAATTGTGCCTATCATGCAAAGAAGATTATGCATGCCAGTCTGCATGTATATATAAATACAGAGAGATGTTTTCTATTTCCTCAATAAACTATAAATTTTAAGTAATTAGGTTATGCAATAGCAACTTTTAAAGAGGTTTATAGTCTACAAAATATGAAGGAAATTTTTATGACACAAAACAACTACRAAACCACAGTGAACAGTAGATATAGAAATTAGGATTATATATAACTATTAATGCAAACTCTGTGCTCTTCGTGTAATGATAGGTAAGTAACTCCCTAAGGTATAGGATAATATCTGTGAATGTCTTTGCTAGGTTGCAGAGAAAAAATATAAAGAAAAAGAAAAAGAAAAACAAATATGGAGGGAGTAAAAGACAAATAAAACC
This sequence comes from Apodemus speciosus, assembly GCA_002335545.1. Classification (NCBI taxonomy): domain Eukaryota; kingdom Metazoa; phylum Chordata; class Mammalia; order Rodentia; family Muridae; genus Apodemus; species Apodemus speciosus. The sequence continues at coordinate 113,807 of BDUI01001456.1, forward strand.
TTTGATATTTATTGTGTTTCCTATTAAATTGTAAACACTATCATTAATTCAGGAAAACATGATACTGGTGAGTATATCAAGGTAATTAACACAAGTACCAGGAAGTAAAGAATAAAGACACTTTTCTAAAAAGAATAGTTAGGCATAAATCTGAAAGATTTCATTCAAGGAGGTTTTGTGTATGCTACATTATAGAAAAATTCCAAATAAGATGCTTTATTCRTTAATCTTCAAGCTTTATTTCAATATGTAATAGCTATTTTTCTTTTTTTATTGGATATTTTCTTTATTTACATTTCAAATGTTTTCCTCTTTCCAGGTCTTCCTTTCAGAAACACCCTATCCCATTCCCCCTCCCTTGCCTCTATGAGGGTATTCCCCCACCTACCCACCCACTCCCATCTTCCTGCACTGGCATTCCCTTATACTGAATTAACTGCTGAAACAGTTTAAGAAAGTAATTTTTAACTTTTTATTGGTTCTTTGTGAATTTTACATCATGAATCCCAATCCCACTCATCTCCCCTCTACCCACCCTCTATCCTTGAAAACTCCCTCCAAAGAAACAACAATAAAAACAAACAAACCAATAAAATTTGTTGTGGAAAGTGTAGTATGCCCCACATTTTTGTCCACACTTCATTGCTTACTAATGTTCAATGTAATGAGTCACTGTCCTGGTTCAAGGCCTCTGNAAACCACAGTGAACAGTAGATATAGAAATTAGGATTATATATAACTATTAATGCAAACTCTGTGCTCTTCGTGTAATGATAGGTAAGTAACTCCCTAAGGTATAGGATAATATCTGTGAATGTCTTTGCTAGGTTGCAGAGAAAAAATATAAAGAAAAAGAAAAAGAAAAACAAATATGGAGGGAGTAAAAGACAAATAAAACCTTTGATATTTATTGTGTTTCCTATTAAATTGTAAACACTATCATTAATTCAGGAAAACATGATACTGGTGAGTATATCAAGGTAATTAACACAAGTACCAGGAAGTAAAGAATAAAGACACTTTTCTAAAAAGAATAGTTAGGCATAAATCTGAAAGATTTCATTCAAGGAGGTTTTGTGTATGCTACATTATAGAAAAATTCCAAATAAGATGCTTTATTCRTTAATCTTCAAGCTTTATTTCAATATGTAATAGCTATTTTTCTTTTTTTATTGGATATTTTCTTTATTTACATTTCAAATGTTTTCCTCTTTCCAGGTCTTCCTTTCAGAAACACCCTATCCCATTCCCCCTCCCTTGCCTCTATGAGGGTATTCCCCCACCTACCCACCCACTCCCATCTTCCTGCACTGGCATTCCCTTATACTGAATTAACTGCTGAAACAGTTTAAGAAAGTAATTTTTAACTTTTTATTGGTTCTTTGTGAATTTTACATCATGAATCCCAATCCCACTCATCTCCCCTCTACCCACCCTCTATCCTTGAAAACTCCCTCCAAAGAAACAACAATAAAAACAAACAAACCAATAAAATTTGTTGTGGAAAGTGTAGTATGCCCCACATTTTTGTCCACACTTCATTGCTTACTAATGTTCAATGTAATGAGTCACTGTCCTGGTTCAAGGCCTCTGKCTTCTGCTATGAAGAACATGAACCTCACATGGAACCTCAAATATCCTGTAACATGTCCTGTGCCAGAGATCCTGTAGTTTTGGAACTGTAGGACCAGCCTCTTCACGTACTCCACGATGGAGTGCTTGATAGGGTAGATATTGGGGTGGGCCAAGTCAAAGCCCTGGATCTGGGACTGAGAGGTATCTGAGCTGGTCAGTCTACCTGTTCTCTTGTACCAGGTGAACTCTCCTGCCTTGCCCTGGCTGGCCCACTCAATGTCACAGCCAGCAAAGAGCAATGCCAGCTCTCCTACTCTCATGCTCTAGGGTCTGGCTTATCCTTGCCCGTGCTAACAGAACCTTCTCTACTGTGATGCCATGTAAGGTGCAGTGCCAGCTCTTCTGCTCTTATGACCCTATCTGGGCCAGGTGGTGAGAGCAAAAGGAGGGTATCTTTACCATAGCAGACAGGAATCAGGGCTGTCTCTCCTGAACTCACACCCTTGGTGTTGGCTAACCCACAACCCCCACAATGATGGCATGCTCTACTATGCTGTCTAGGCTAAGTGCTTTAGCAGGTGAGGGACAGGGCCAGCACTCCAACTCAGATGATCTTCATGCCAGCTCTCCTGCCTGTCATAGGTGATAAGAAGTGTGGAGAGGGTTGGGGGTATCTCTCCTTCACCCATTTCATCTAGTGGCAGACAAGTGGTAGGGCTAGATCTTCCATGCTATTACCTCAGGGCAGGCTCATCATGACTAGGGTCAGCTTTACTATGCTGTCCAGGTGAGGGTAAGGGTCAGRGCCCACCCTCCCAAGTGCTATATCTGGTGAGGAGCAGGGACAGCTCTCTTCTCCTGCTCTTGTGATCCCAGGGCCAGGTCTCTTGTCTACAGCAGATGGTGAGAGGCAAGTGGGGAGGAGGCCCACTGAAGAGGAGATGAGTGGCAGGGCCATCTATCTCATGCTTATACCCTCAGGGTTGATTACCTAAATCTCCCAAAACCAGGCCTAGCTCTATGATGCTTCCTGACCCACATACTACAGCTGGCTAGTGATGGAGTCAGATCTCCAACTCTCATGAACCCAGGGCCAGCTTTCCCAGGATGCCCAGGTGAGAGGTAAGGACAGTTCTASACAGTGCTCAGACATCAAGACTTCTTTTGGCTGAAGCCCAGATTAGAGACATCCACCTGGCCCTTGGTGGCAACAGACCTGCTGCAATCTAAGGACTCAGACATGGCCCCCACTGTTACCACAGGTGGGGACTCAATATGGTCCTTGTTGGCAACACAATTACCAGCTACTCACACCAGGTGATAAGCAGTCACATCAGGCTGTTCCTCATTACCTTTAAGTCTCCAGTTCTACCTCTCTTCATTATGCCCACATCCTTCAGCTTCTCCTTTCTCTTCCATTTACTTGCTCCCCTTAGTGGTGCCCAGTGTCTGGGCTCATCTTTCAAGAGGTCTCAGTTGTGCTATGCTCTACCTGTGCATTAGAACACTAGGTAGGTATCATTTCCAGCATGGCCTGTCCTAAACTGGACGAGTGAACATCTCAAACTACCACCCTCTCTGGGCCCCATTACTCTGGACTGGTAATGTCTCAGGCTCACTGCTTACCTGGGTCCTGTGCTATCAGGCAGGTACTAAGTCTCTGGCTAACTTCCACCTGGGCCATGAGGTTCATCTTGATCCAAGCTTGCTCCTTGCCCTTGGAGCATATACAAAGTCCTGGTCCAGACAAGCTCACACTGCCCTAGTTATTCAAATGTGGTCCCATGCAGGAGTAATCTACCTTGGGTTCACTTCCTCTCATGACCCAAGATCCCTGGCAGGAGTAGAAACAATAAACTAAAAAGCTTCCATAAAGAAAAGGATATAGTGGCAACCTACATATTGGGGGGGGGGGGAAACACTTCACTAACCCCACATCTGAGAGAGCTAATATCCAAAATATAAAAAGAACTCAAGAAGCTAACCTCCAAGGGAAAAATAAAACTGTCCAATCAAAAATAGGATTTAGAACTAAACAGAGAATTCACAACAAATGGCCAAGAAGCACTTTAAAAATGTTCAAAGTCCTTAGTGATCAGGGAAATGCAAATTAAAAGGACCCTGTGATGCTACCTCACACCAATCAGAATGGCTAAGATCAAAACCTCAGGTGACAGCACATGTTGTCAGGAAAGTAGAGAAAGAGGAACACTCCTCCATTGCTGGTAGGATTACAAACTGGTACAACTCCTCTGGAAATGACTCTGGAGGTTCTTCAGAAAATTAGAAATAGACCTACCTACTTGAAAACCCAGCTATACCACTCCTGGCCAAATACCCAATACATGCCCCTCCATGCCAGGAGGCACATGCTCCACTATGTGCATAGTGGCCATATTTGTGATACCCAGAACCTTGAAACAACCCAGATGTCCCACAGTGAAAGATGGATAAAGAAAAAGTGGTTCATTTACACAATGCAATACCATTCAGCTATTAAGAAAGAGGACATTATGCGTTTTGCAGACAAATGGGTGGAACTAAAAAGTATCATCTTGAATGAGGTAACTCAGACCCAAAAGGATATGCATGGTATGTACTCACTAATAAGTAGATATTAGTCAAAATAGTACAGAATACTCAGGATACAATCCACATAACTCAAGGTTAACAAACAGAAGGGATCAAGTGTGAATGCTTCCATCCCACTTGGGAGGGAAAAGAAAGCAATCCCACAGAAGGGTCAAAGGGAAGGGAGGGAACTAGGTGGGACAGGTGAGGCAGAGGGGAAAAGGGAACATAATCAGGTATTGAGGGGACAGGAGTGAGGCCCTGAGGGTCAGCAAAATGAACTGAAACAGACAACCTTGGGAGGTGGGAGGTGGGAGGTGGGAGGTGGAGGGAACCTTTAGAATGTACCAGAAAGCTGAGAGGTGAGAGACTCTCAGGACTCAAAAGAAGGGACCTTAGAAGAAGTTAGTCTCCAGAGAGTCAAATAACCCAATTAAAAATTGGGGTAGAGAGCTAAATAGGGAATTCTCAACTGAGGAAATTCAAATGGCTCTAAAGTACCTAAAGAAATGTTTGGCATCCTTAGTTATCAGGGAAATGCAAATCAAAACAACACTGAGTTTCCACCTTACACCAGTCAGAATGGCTAAGATGAAAAACTCAGGGGACAGCAGTTACTGGAGAGAATGTGGGGGAAAAGGAACACTTCTCCATTGTTGGTGAGATTGCAAGCTGGTAAAACCACTCTGGAAATCAGTTTGGCAATTCCTCAGAAAATTAGACATAATACTACTAGCAGACCCAGCTATACCACTTCTGGGCATATACTCAGAAGATGCCCCTACATGTAATAAGGACACATTATCCACTATGTTCATAGCTGTCTTATTTATAATAGCCAGAAGATGGAAAGAACCCAGATGTCCCTCAACAGAGGAATGGATACAGAAACTATGCTATATATACACAATGTCATACTATTCAGCTATTAAAAAAAATGAATTCATGAAATTGGTAGGCAAATGGATGGAACTAGAAAGTGTCATCCTGAGTGAGGCAACCCAATCACAAAAGAACACACATGGTATGCACTCACTAATAAGTGGATGTTAGCCCAAAAGCTCAAAATAAACAAGTTACAATTCACCAAGCTCAAGAAGACAGAGGACTTAAGTGAGGGTGCTTCRGTTCCTCTAAGAAAGGGAAAAAAATAGTTACATGAGCAATAAGGGAGACAATGTGTGGAGCAGAGACTGAAGTAAAGGCCACCCAGAAACTACCAGAAACTGGGGATTCATCCTATAAACAGTCAACAAACCCTGACACTACTATGGATGTCAAGGAGTTTATACTAAAAGCATGCCATGGTTGTCTCCGTAGGGCCCTGCCAGAGCCTTACAAATACAGAGGCAGATGCTAACAACCTCTATTGGACTGGGCATGGGGTCCCCAATGGTCCCCCTGGAGGATGGTCCAGAGGAGCTCAAGAGGTTTACAGCCCCATAGGAAGAACAATAATTTCGGCTACCCAGATGCCCCAAGACTCCCAGGGACTGAACCATCAACCAAGGGGCACACATGGTTCCAGCCAAAACTGTGGCAGAGGAAGGCCTTGTTGGGTATCAGTGCGTGGAATGATCCTTGGTCAGGTAAAGGCTCAACAGAGGCCTGAACAAAGGGAAACCGAGGGGGGGAGGAGGAAGTGTGTTGGGTGGAAAGGCATATACTTGGAGGTAGGGGGAAGGAAAAAGGGGAAGGACTAGGGGTCTTAGGGGGAGGGGGGATAAGGGAAAATCATTTGGAATGTAAACAAAGAATATAGAAAATAAAAAATAAATAAATTAATTAATTAGAAAAAGGAAGAAGAAAAGAAATGTCCAATAGTGGGGTAAGGGAACATTTAGAGTCCACTTACAGTAGAAAGACAGGGAATCAAGAGGAGGGACAGGGTTCCCATCCCA
>BDUI01001457.1:31224-48171 GCA_002335545.1 Apodemus speciosus
CCTGAGCATATACCCAGGGGATTCCCCGGCATGCAACAAGGACACATGCTCCACTATGTTCATAGCAGCCTTACTTATAATAGCCAGAAGCTGGAAAGAACCCAGATGTCCCTCAATGGAGGAATGGATACAGAAAATGCATATTTACACAATGGAGTACTACTCAGCAATTAAAAACAATGAATTCATGGCATTCTTAGGTAAATGGTTGGATCTGGAAAATATCATCCTAAGTGAAGTAACCCAATCACAGAAGAACACACATGAAATGCAGTCACTGATAAGTGGATATTAGCCTAGAAGCTCTGAATACCCAAGACACAACTAACATATCAAATCATTCCCAAGAAGAAGGAAGGAGAGGGCCCTGGTCCTGGAAAGGCTTGAAGTAGCATTGTAGGGGATTACCAGGACAGAGAAATGGGAGGGTGTTGATTGGGGAATGGGTGGAGGGAAGAGGGCTTATGGAACTTATGGGGAGGGGGGAACCAGAAAAGGGAAAATCATTTGGAATGTAAACAAAGAATATAGTAAATAAAAAAATAAGTGTAGAACTCAATGACACCAAAGGTCCACTGAGCATCTGGGTTGTGGCAAGTCCTAGGTTAGAGCTGGTGGGTTTTTAAGAGGAGACTAGGCCTTTCTTATAAACGGCCACACATGCCTCTGGCTTCTTAGCAACTATGCAGCAGCATGTAAATGACCAAGGGCATCTGTCTCCCAGGTGGGAAGAGTCATCATGCATCTGGAATAATTTTTACTTCAGACAATTGGAAAGTGATGTAAGGACCCAATGCTCTTGTGATTGACAAACATTTTGTTTTTGATGGCAGATGTTTGATCTTGAATAGTCATGACCATCAGGGCTGGGTTATTCGTTGAACACTTTTTGATTGGTTCAAATGTACAATCCTACAGGTTATGTGTCATTGTCTCCATTCCATATATGAGGAACCTGAGGTTCTGAGAGGGAATCAGATAGATACCCATGGAAGCCACACTAAATTAGCCCAAACTGGGTGTCTTCAGACAACTGAAATTGATTTTCTTTCACAGTTGTAGAGACAAATAGTCTAGACTCAAGCTGTTGGCAAGGTTGTGCTCTCAGTGGAGACAGCGGGGCAAGTTTGCTCCCTACCTCTTCTTGTCCAGGCTGCCTCAGGCAGGCGGGCATCACTGTGGCTGCACCCCTCCAGCCACTGTCTCTATGGCTATCTTACATCCACCCCCATCTCTCTTGGTTCTCTTTGGTGTGACTATTTTTTAAGTCAATAGGGGACTATGTTTATGGAGCCCCTGGGATAACCCAGGATTTTCTTCTTATTGTAAGATGGTTAACTTTATCACATCTTCGCACATCACATGTGTGAGGACCTAAATTTACAGCAAAGTTCATGAATTCTAAGGACTTGACAAGAATATTTCTGTGGAGAGGCCATGTTTTAGTTCTTCACAGAGATTACATAAGCCTTTGTCCAAGCTATACAATTGGTAGACAGAGTCTGAACATTGCCAAGTGTGGTTTGAGCTTCTGTTCTTTTAAATCTCCATCTCAACTCTTGAAATACGCACACACATGCAAATGCTGAGGAACTCTTCTGTGTAGCTTCATACTTGAACTCTAGCTTTAAGAAGCAGGTTAGAAATGTGCTCAAGTTTGAATACAGGCTGCCTGGCATGACTGAATGATTACCAGGGCCGGGTGGTGTGTTGAGGGGCACTGGGAACCTGGGGAGGTGAGGCCTCACCGAAGGTCATTGTGCGCACGTCCTTGGAGGCAATGCCTTGTCCCTGGCTGAAATCCTTGTTTCCTGTCCATTGTGATCTGAAGAGGCTCTAGTACATGTCCCCATCTCTATGCTATCTCACTTCAGCATGGAACCAAGGTGAACAGAGCCAAGAAATGTAAATTGAAGCCACGCACTCAAATTAACCTCTCCTCTTAAGGGTTTTATGACAGCTTGCATGGGCGGGAATATTCTAGATTATATTGAATATTCTTGATTCAACAAGGATTAAGTACCATTTCCTGAGTGTTCAGTGTGTTCAAAGGCTCTGGTAGAGAAACTCAGTGTTGAGGGAAATCAAGACTACCCCATCTTTTCAAGCTCAGTATCTAGGAAAACACAGAGATAAACACTGAATGAATAATATTATTACTACACTTGAGTGAATGAATAGTCCCCAACAGAAAAGACATGTGGTGACACAGAACATGGAACGGCACCATGGCCTGGTACAGAGACATTTATCTAAGAAGACGCACCAGCCATGGTTGAAAGCTGCTAAAATCAAGCAGGGTAGGAGGACCACAGCAGGAATAGGAGGACCACTGCAGGGGAAGGAGGACAGCAGTAGGAGGAAGAGGATGGCAGCAGGGGAAGGAGGACAATGGCAAGGGAAGAAGGATCATAGCACAGAAAGGAGGAGCGTAGCGGGGAAGGAGGACCACAGCAGGAGAAGGAGGACAGCCGTAAAGGAAGGAGGACCACAGCAGGGGAAGGACAGCAGGAGAGGAAAACATTACAGAGAGAGGGAATAGGATATACAAAGGTCAGAAGTGACCATCGGTCTTTGAGAAACCGGAGGGAGACCCAGGATGAGGCACTATGGGTTTTGTTCCTAGACATAATCCATGTGCACAGGGTAAGACAGGAATTTTGTGATGCAGAAAACCCTTGAGATTATAGAATGTGTTTTCTGCATTTCTATGGCCTCGGGCTGAGCATGGTGTGTCTGACACCATAGACAGGCTGGATGCTAGCTTTTCCATTGGTTTGACTGAATAGAGTGATTGACTTAGCCTTGACCTTGCCTGCACAGGGCTGTGACAAAGCAGATAAACTATTATTTGCCTTGTTTGCTAGAGACTCCTTCTTTACTTAAGTGATCATGGTGTTATCAAAGTTATTGTGGTTACTTGTTCTAGCCTAAAGATGATTGAATATGAGCAAAATTTGGGTGGGGAAGCTGGGAATTATATCCCTTTTACATTTAGTGTGGGAAGGCCATTGCAGTGAGAAGGAAGTTTAGAGCAGGAAGCTCTGTACACCCGCCATGTCTGCTCAGCTTTCTCCCAGGTCCTCACATCTCTATGTCATCTTCTAGCAAATGCAGTGGGACCACAGCCTCTCAGTTCCTCTAATGAGTATGAGTCTGCCACTCTCTACCTAATGGATCTAACTTGGCAAGCTTACCTCATGAGACCAGGCTTTATTCTGAAACAGCAGAGGCTTGTGAGGTACATTTAAAAAATAACTAATTTAGTTTCTTTATCTGAGGAACTAGCAGGGACAGATATTTATTTCTGTACAAAGCCCACTTCAGGCTGAAGTCTTAGAGACTGCCTTGGGATTCACTAGTGAGAGGTCTCCTTTGGGTGAAGCCTGACAGGCTGTTTCAGCCACAAACACTGTAGACAAAAAGGTCCAGTGAGGGGAGGAGGTTGAGGACGGGCCCCGCAGAGGCCTGTATCTGCAGCTGCCAGCATTTCAGACGGACAGAAATTCACCAGGAATCAGGCGAAAGCTGTGTCGTGGGTTCTCAAACCACATGTGCTCATGTCAATTCAGACACTGACATGGCCCCTCACTTTCCTGCGGCAGCTGCCCTGGCAGCCTATGGCCCTGGCACTTCTGCGACACCTCTCCTCCAATAGTTTTCTCTGTGTACTTCCTTTTCTTATTATCTCTTTGCTTTTGAAGAAGTGCTCTGTGTGAAGTGCTTAAAATGGACAGCGACTCAGGAGAGTTCTAGAGCTGACCCAGGGGAGAGTTCTAGAGTTGACCTAGGAGAGTTCTAGAGATGGCTGAGGAGAGTTCTAGAGCTGACCCAGGGGAGAGTTCTAGAGCTGAATCAGTGGAGAGTTCTAGAGCTGAATCGGTGGAGAGTTCTAGAGCTGACCCAGAGGAGAGTTCTAGAGATGACTCAGGAGAGTTTTAGAGCTGGCTGTGACACTGAGAGGTCTTGTGGCTGGTGATACTGCAGAATCTCCTTGGACCTCAGTTTCTACACTAGTAAGTGGAAGAATAGCCATTAAGCTTTCACCGTGACCCCGATTTTTCTTGCCTCTCTTCCCATAAAAGTCCCTTTTGTTTTCCCTGCCAATAGGCTCCCATCCTCTCTTTCCAAGGATTCATTAGAATCCTTCCTTCCTTACCACTTTTTTCCCTGTTCCCTGAAACTGAAGGATCAGAAGTTGAATTCACTATCAATAGTCTTTGGAGAATGATGGAGCAGTTTCTAAAATTCCACTTGGTAATTCACCAGCCATAACTACACAAATGAAAGTTTGACAGCTTGGTTTGAGACACCTGGGCTTGTCACATCACACATCACAAGGACACTAGAGGCGACTAACCTACCTTGGTTCAGAAAAAGGGGTTGGAGGGAAAACTGCTGACCCCCTCTTCCTGACACTTGTTTGTTATTCTTACATCTAGGTTTGGCCCTACAGCAAACACAGGCCCACCAGGTCTTCTCCACAGACTTCCAGCACCCCCTTCATGTCATGGTTGGTGGTGCTGGAGAAACTCACAGGAACCTTTCTTTCATCTGCTCATCCAGATTATTCTTCTTTAGATGTTGGTTTTTAAAGACAAGACCACCCCAGAACACGGCTTCTTCCAAAGAGCAGTTGGTGGCTCTCTGCTAAGCCTGGGGGTAAACTGAAAAGTGGCTTCTTCTCTTTCGTAATACAGGTATTAAGCTGACTTAATGTTTACTCACTCTCAAAAATCCCACTTCACAGAAACATTTTTTTAACACAAGCCAAAGCATTTCTCCCTAATTCAGCACAATTGTGCCTGGTTTATATCCATTGATGTTAAATGATTTTCCTGTTTAATATCAATTGGAAATGACTGATTTCCTACCCCAAACAGTACTTGATGCCAATTATGACAGGCAGGGCAGAGCTGTTTTTTAATTAACTACAGCACTCCATTTTGTTTGCTGGTGAATGGTGCACACCCACATAGCCACCTCAAGACATGGTGACAGAGCACCTGGAGATTGACTCTGTTCCCTCCTTATTCCACCCTTGACCTTCTGGTTAAAAGGTGGCAGTGATGTAGGGGTGATATTTGCCTTTTCCACTTTTCCTAGGAACTGTTCATGGTTTAATGAGAACCTACGTTTTTATTAAAGAAACGTTCAGTGTGATGACACCCACCACTTGCTGGGAGTAAGTATTACCAGGGCAGCGTTCACAGAGATGAGAAGACGGATTTAGACTCCGAGCGAGGACACCACTTCTGTGGCTCCTCCAGTCATTACCAAAGCATGTGGAAATAGATTAAAAGATGAGAGTTTGAAATTCTTATTTATCCTTTAAAATCTGAGACAACAGACATAACTATTAGTCACTCTTCTATTGTTATATGTTTATGAGTTTAGGATCTACTTTCAAGATTAAATGGGAAGTATAATTGTAGATACCCACACGAAGACCATGGGATTTGACAGACCCTTGACATCTTCTTGAATCCATACACCATTGGTTGGAGAATAGTAGCGGATAAAATGAGTATAGTAGTTGCTGGTCTAGACAAGAAAAGAGAGATCAGCTATTTGACATCAGACAGTGCTTGTGAACATCTCCTAATGTCACAAAGGTAAACATTTTTCAGTTCAAACTAGCTCAAGGTAAGCACAGAGAGTGCTGGGAAGTCAGACCTTTGAACTGTTTATTAATTCATGCGTTTGACTCTGAAGATTCTCTTGTATCCAATCAGAACCAATCCCTACTAGTAGGGAGCTCTGTGCAAAGAATGGGTTTACGAGGGATTAAGGTTTCTAGGAATGGTTACTCCGTGCTTGGCTGCAGGCAGGCTTTACACACAGTACCTCAGAGGAGCTTCCAGCTTTTGAGGCCTGACCCTGAGCCCGGCTGGCAGTCCTTGTAATGCCAGGTACTGATCATTCTGGAGGCTTTGCTAAGCGAAACAGGTATTAGACCTGGGGCTGGCACATAATTGTGCACATCTTATCTATCTGGTGTGTGTGTGGGGGGGGGGAGGAGCTGGTCTCTGTCCCTGTGCTGAAATTTTGTAGAATTGGCTCTGATTGCCCCCTGCTCCTTTAAGCCCTCACCTCCAGGAGAACCCAGTAGGACAGCTAATTAAGAGGAAACAGGCAGCAGATGAGGAGTGACTTTTTTTTTTTCAGGGAAGGGATTTAAACCTTTGGAAGGTACACAAATGTAGCCCTATTACTCAAGTTAATTTACAATCCCTCCCTTGGTCTACCGCAAGGAATTTATGGACCTGAAGGAGCTGGAGGTCCCTTAGCAAAGTAAACAGACTGTAACTCAGGTTGCAGACTTCCAAGGGTCCTCTGTCAGCAGGTTTTATTTCCACACCAGAGGTGAAGAGATAATTTGAGGAGCGGCGCTCTGTTTCATTGAGAGGAGCCCAAGACTGCACACAGGATGCAGCAGAAGAGGGACTGTGGAGGTGGCTGGCTGTGGGTTAATATGCTGCAACTGTCCTCATCCTCATGACAATGGTGCTAACGAGAGCTGGCATTTGCTGTCTGATGCCCTGTGTCAGCTGTTCTCCAGAATGCCTGAAAACAGGGGGCTTTATTGGCCTCCATTTCACAGTTAAAGAAACTGAGGTTTTTACTGATGTGATTGCTCTTTCTAAAAAAATATATGAAAACCAAAGTTCTGAGCAGAAACTCTTTGGTGGTGTTTGTGACACTTGCTCTCTTCTTCACTTTACCTCCATCTGTCTGCCCATTTCCAAACAGACAAGCATTAGGCTTTCAGGGCCTGTTTTCAGACTGGCCATGGGAATGCCTGCCTTCTGCCTGACATCAGCTTTCTCATTTGTAAAATAAGAGAACAACATAGGTAGCTGGTGTCTAGACCTTTACTTCTCAATTCAATGGCTTCCCCAGTCTTTGAACCACGTCCGTCAATTTTCCATCCTTACTCGTGGAGCAGCAATGRTTCTCCCTCCAATGTGCAAGGTACAGAAAAGATGGAAAGTTTTTTTAATGTTCTGTAAACCAGATGACCTTGATGTGATAGACTATGGGATCTGGTGACACGGCACACTCAGTACTATTCAACACTTTGGCTGAAAGGGAGGAAGGAATGGATTTATTGACTTGCGACTTTGACTCGAGCCTGTGTATCAGGGCTGTTATTATGTGGAATGATTAGGCTGCAGTGGCAGAGACAAGCTAAACTAGAACAACAAAAGGCCTCCTTAACCTTTGCCTGGCAACAAGGCCATCCATAATGACTTGCTCAGTTTGGGAAGCCCAGTCCCTTCTGCAGCACTCTGGACTTCTTCCGTTCTACCAAATGAGCAGGGAGGGGAGGATGAATTGGGGGAGATGACGGCATTCCACAAATGCACAGTCCTGTGTAGAATTCGGAGTTCAGATCACTGTACAAAAACCAAACCAAACCAAACCAAACCAAAAAAAAAAAAAAAAAAAAAAAAAAACCCCAGCAATGGCGGGGAGATCATCATCAATTTTTTTTGGCGGGGGGGGCTGGAAGAAGAGATTTGAAACCAGATACAATGGTTGCTAGCTGAGAAAACTTCCAACTATTTGTTATCCACTAGGGCAAATTATGCTGTTTCTGAAAGATATTTTCCCTCTTGAAGGAAGCATGTGCCTTCTATTAATGTGAAAGGAGCTGGATGCGTGGAGCTTTCACACACACACACACACACACACACACACACACACACACACACACATTGTATCAAACACAGGGTCTCTTTAAAAACCAAAATAGCTACAAAAATTCAGTGCATCTCTCCTGTCTAAGAGATGTTTTCCTCTCTCCTTACATGCTCAATGAGACTGAAATGCTTTTGATGGGATGGCTGAACATCAAAATACCAGGTAGGATTCTATTTGCTGGATACTTTCCCCTAGTCTCCTCAGTGTTGAGGGAATCACATATAATACAAAATTAGAGAAACAGGATAAATTGTGTCTGTCAGAGACCTTCCATGTCACTTAACCCAGGGGCAAAGTGTCCCTGGGGTGGCCATGGAGGTGACATGTTAGGCTATGCATGCTGGCCAGACTGTTGAAATCACCCAGTACTCAGTGAAAAAAAGTGTGTGTGTGTGTGTGTGTGTGTGTGTGTGTTTGTGTGTGGTTTTCAACAAAACTACTTACACAAAACAAATGACAGGCCAGATTTGGAGCACAGATTAGTCTGTGGGTACCTAATATAACCTATTGATCAAATAATGGAGTCTGAAACCCAGAGAGGCCAAGAGGATCTTCTAGGCCAACCCCACCAGCAAGCAACAAATCAAGGATTGAAGATGHGTAGAAGGGGAAGAGAAGACACTTGGTTTTTAGCTCTCTGAAGTCTTCCATTTACTTGAACTTGCTAGTCTTTTCAACTGCTTATTGTAAAACACTAACTTAAATGTTAGAATGTAGAACTTGTATTTGATTAGTAGAAACCATGGCTGGGCTAAAGTTGAGGCACATGTAGGGGTTTGTGAGCCTGAAGGACTTTCTCATGTAACGTTCACGCAATGGAGGCACACACTGATGCACCAGGCCCACCCAGGGTCCTGTAGAAACGAACTAAYATTCTCTTTAACATGAGTATCAGACACTCATAGTCAACAGCCCTGCAAGAAGTGCTTCTCATCAGCCATAAGACTATTAGGTGAAGGACAGCAGTCAAGACAATAAAAAGCAGCACAAATTCTGTTTCCTGGGGTCATCTGGGAATGCTCCTGAATCCTGGTAGACTACAACTAAAAAACTCAACTGGCTAGGAGCCCAAATTTCTGTGTCCTCTACAAAACAGAGAAAACATGTGTATATATTTGTGAGGTCTGAAAGTGTTGAATGAAGCAGCATTGTAGTACCAAGTGGGCATTAGCTCACAAGGTGGGTGCCAAGGGGCAACAAAGGCCATGGATAGGTCACGATCCAGATGCTCTTCGGAGCAGAGGTAGCCATTCTGTGGCCTGACATAGTGGTGCAAATCACAGAAGATGCAGACATAGCTTGGTACAGCATAGTGACCAGGGACTGAGGCAGAGAGGGCGGTGACATAAAATACAGGGCACATAGATGTTGAGTTGGCATCGGTGTGCTAAGGCACAAATGCCAGGAGCTTGACAAACCAGAAAGCAGATCTTGGTTGAGGGCATTGATGAAGCCAATGCCTGGATCATAATAATAGATCACTTTCTGAATATGATAAATATGAGATACTTGGCTACCTATCCTTTATGGCTATCACACTGAATCCTCCCAGCAACCCTACAAGGGAAGTATGGTTATCATGGGCTGGCTGGCCACCATTGCCTAACAAGGCCCGCCTTACTTCTCAACTATCATTAAACCCACAATGGAGGGAGTTTGTTTTCATTCATGCTAGACACACAGGAGTTTCAGCTTTCCTCTAACTTGCCTCCAGGCTGAAGATCAACTGTGATCTATTCAAGCTTTTTTTCTCCTACAAAGGTTCTGCCTGGAGGAGCAATATGCCCCTATTGYGGGTATAGCGACCGAATGGCAGCGTGTAAGCAAAGTAAGAGCTGGCAGAACTTTGGAACTATATTGAAAGCTGCTTGGGCTGTGTGCTGCATCCATGCAGCCTGGCACCGCTCACTGCAAGAACTGCCTGTGGGATGGTGAGGSCCCCGCCTGCTGGGAGCTAGCAAGCCACACTGCACAGGAAAGAAAAGAACCATCGTTTTAACTAACAATAGCTAAATCTTGGGTAGCTTTGTAAGTGAGAGAGCAGTCCTTGAGCTATATGGCTGTTCACTCAATATACTGTATTTTTGGAGGGAAAAGATATAGCTGGTTTAATTACATGGGGGAGTTTTTATCTTCTCTTGTCCCTAGTACATACATATACATTGGGAAATTCAGGTGAGGAAATAGTCCTGTCGGGCAGGTGGAGGATGCTATGTTGGTAGAAAGAAGGCCGACCTCCACCACATTAGTTTAAGGTCCACCGACTTGAACTAATATTTAGATTACAATTTAAAAATAAACATTATAATACAAATTATTTCCCATTATATGAACAGCTTCTTTTCAACTAGTCAATGTCTCTAATTTGCAGCGAGGTTAGAACTGGTTTGCAGAGAACAACACACTTTCAAAGAAAGATGCTTTGGGGTAAAATTTGAGGAAGAGTCTCATCCATTTGTTATCTTTAAATGTATGGGAAAATTGAAGAGTTTTCAGTGAGTTTCAAAGATTGTTATTTGCTCTATCTATAAACATTTATACATATACTGAGCATAAATACACACATGTATGTATGTTTACTAAACCACTTGAAAATGAGTTGCTGACAACATGACATTTTACTATAAATACTTCTTTATGTATCCTCCAAGTCAGGAGATTCTTCCTATTATCATCATCATCATCATCATGATCGTTATCATCATCATAATCATTTTACATTTGTAATCATCATACCTGAAAATAAGTTTTTTAGCTTTCAAGGTATCATTTAAAGCTATGTTTTCTTGCCCAATCCAATAAAAGTTTGTGGGCTGCACTTAGGTATCATTTGCTTTATGCTGTCTCTTCCCTACATTCTGCAAGTGGAGCCTAGTTCTAAATGTTTGGCAGGCCTGCCATCAATGCTGAGAATCTTTGCGATTCCTCCCTTCTCACAGGGAAGCACATGGATCTGAGCATCCCACTGTCAGGGGTGTCAGGCCTAATTATTGGTGGCCCTGGCAGACTGATATTTACCATGTGGTGATTTTTAAGTGTTATTCTGAAATCTTATGAAGAGCCAAATGGCTTTAGTTAGTGATATGGAAACGAACCAGCAGTGTTACAGAGTATACACAATTTTATGAACCAGCAAGGACAAGCTACAGCTCTCCTAGGGGGGGTTAGGGTTGTTCTTCATTCTCCCCATCAATCACCTCTTTGAAGAGGAAAGTGGCTATACCACTTCCAGAGCAATTGGTTTGGTAATTTTTTTTGCTTTGTTCTGCTTTTGTTTATAACACTATGAGCTCATGGATTTCCTTCCTCCTTGCGTTATAGTATATCATATATATGATACGCTTTATTTGTATACAGATTTATATAATTATTGTTTTTCCTGACATGGTCATCAAGCAGAAGATCCTTTGAACAAAAACTTATGTCCTTTGGACTCATTCTCATTTGTAAACTGGTCTCTTTTTTCTAACATAGAAAAATGCTACAAATGTAGCTTGTATTTCCTCTACCTTAGGCCTGGAAATAATCCTTCCGCTGAGGATCTTGGGTTATATGTATAGGGAGTAGAATTTGCAGTACACAGATCTACTTAAGATCTCAGGTCTAGGCATCTTCAGGGTTTCTGAGGTATCACCATGCTCATGCCCTCTCTATGGACTGTTTCATTGGTCTCTCAATGGAGTAACTATTTAGCTAACATTACATTGTGACATTACAAGTTTTAATTAACGTTTGTTTGCTATCTTATCCTTATATTGAAACTATTGGTTTCTCATATTACTATGTTGTCATGCCTGCTGTTTTAGTCAATGTAAGGCTGTTTCTACACCAATTCCAATCATATCTGATGCATGTATGGATGTGTTGGGAGTCCCACGGTTCTTAGAAATCTTCTCTTCTACTCAAAAGCTTTCCGTTCTGATGTCCCAGCACCCAAGTGAGTGGGGTGCTCATCCTTGGCCTCAAACTTGACAGCTATAAAATAAGACCCCTCTCTGGATGGCCACCCCCAGGAATTCAGGCTTAGCTGGCTTTATGTGTATCTTGAATGTCAGTATTTTAACAAGATCCTTGGGTTAAGGGACTGCATTTCAATTTAAGATGCATTTGGAAGAGTCAACGAATTCATATTTTGTCATTTCAAGGCTTTTTGTTTTTGTTGTTCCAATGGACAAAGATGTTTATAGAGAGGATTTTTGGTAAGGTTGCCAGATTTAGCCAATAAAAATACAAAATGCCAAGTTAGATTTGAATTTCAGATAAAAAAAATACTTTTTTGTATGAGTATGTCCCAAATATTACGTAGGGCATATGCATGCTGAATTTTTTTGTTGTTTTTCTGAAATTCAAATAGAACTGGGCATCTTGTATCTTATCATTTTATCTGGCAAGTCTAGTCTCTGAGAGCTCAAGCTGGGGTGTAATGGGGGTGGAGTGTTGGAGAAAATGAGGAGAGAGAAAGGTACCAAATGCTTAAGAAACACTGCATAGATTTGGTGAGGCAACCTGAGGACAAGTGTACCTAGACGCTTGCAGAAGTGCGGCAGCTGTGAAGATTATTCTGCAGATGTAACCCCAAGGTCATGGAGCTAGACAAGCATGGTCCAAAGGATGCTTGTCTTTATGTTCAGTGTCATGTCACTCAGCCAGGGAAATGAGAGGCAGTAGAGCTGAATGGGAGTCTGTAGCTCTGGAAGCTAGAATGCTTTAGTCGAGGCCCATTTCTCTGCCGGATCTCTAACTAGCTCACATACTAGACAAGTGAATAGCAGAGGGCCTAAGAAACCCAAGTTTCAACCTTTGCCACTGTAATTTGTTTGCCTCTGGGAAAAATGCCGTGACACTCCTAAGCTATAATTTTCATCTTTATAAAGTAAGCCAGTCATTGTTTGAAATGTGTTCATCATAATGCCTAAGATGAAGAGAGTGCAATAAATATTTGGCATTCTTATTACTATTAATGATACTTTAATATGTAAAATAGTTAGCTGCCCCTAAGCCCATGCATTTTACTATAGTGAAGATCCTTTTACATTTCTACATGAATTGTGCAAGATACAGAATACAAGAGACAAAGGGGGCACGGTCCACTTATAGTTTTGTATTTCTTTCTAGGAAAAACCTCATGTTTTCTAGGAGAAAACAACAGACAAAAATCACTGAATTTTGGAGGGAAAGAAACCCTTAAAAATAGAATTAGTAGTCCCTTTGAGATGTGAAAAGTCACATGCAAAAACCAGGGAGTTACAATAAATAGACAAACAGTGGGAAAAGTATAACCTTCCTGGCCACAAAGAGGGCACCACAACAAAAGGAAGTCAAGTTTATTAGAAACAAATGCCTTGAGTCTGCACAAGGATTCATATATTTCTTGGTGTTGCTTGATCTGTGTTTTGTAATGATGATAATTATGTCTGGACCAAGAGAAGTACCTGATGTATGGTCAATGCTGTGAGTGGGTGAACATCTGACTACAGCATGAGATTTCAAATCAAGCAATTTGGCATCATTCTCCATTATGAATCTCATTTTAACCACACAGCCTTGGGCAAATTACTTAATTGTTCTGTGCCTCAGTTTCCTTGTTGCTAAAAAGGGGCAATAATTTTCTTGTGGCATTCTTGTTATAATGCTATGTTCAATGAATCATGCATTGAAGACCATCGGTACTGATTTCTCCTTGGCTGTGTAGTAGATGATATCAAAGGTAGTAAAATGACGAGTGATCAGGCTCTCTAAGCAGTCAGGAAGGTGGCCCTTGTCTCCCTATTATAGCCCAAGATGGCGGAGGTTGAGCAGGAAGTACAGCAACTTGTGCTGATTGGTTGGATTTGAGACAAGGATAGAAAGGTGGTGAGAAGGAGTGCTCACAAGTTGTAAGCAAGAGATGTGCAGACAGCCCAGAATGCCTAGGTAGAAAACTTAACAGGGGCTCACTAGGGGAAAKTGTTACAGGTCAAGCTTGAAGGTGAGCAGATTGAACTGCGGGAACCTAGAAAGGGACTGGAAACGCTAGGGCCTTGGTGCATGCAGATACAAACTCTGAAGCAGGTTRTGAAGTGGTTTACTGCCCTTCTGGAATTCAAACCGTCTGTTACACATGGCCAATACATTTGACCTCTTACTGAAGTCACTTCCTGCTCCTTTTCACCTACATCCTCACTGCCATCAAGCCAGCTTGCCTACTGCTTGGTCCTTGAGAAGATGGTAACTTACCTCTGTGCTCCCACACTGCCTGCCTCTTCGTTTATACATCCTGGAGCCAGAGACTATTAACCACCAAAACGACATCATCGATCGTGTGTGAGACAGGCTTTCCATAATCCCAAGGACCAGCCTAAGTCCTTTGAGCAGCAGGATCAGTCTCTGGCATGATGACTGTCTTTGGCTGTGTTTCTTCTGGGCACTGACTGAACTCTGGTCTCGAAAAACGTTATCCAACTTGACTGGCTACAATTTTTCCTCTCTGGGCTACTCTTCCTCCAGTCTCTCCAGCATCTTCTTATTCTTCCAGAAGGCTCATCCTAGAGAAATTAACCCCAACTTCCCAATCAGGCCAGCTTGTCCTCTATCTATTTTGTGTTCTCAAAGAGTACCATGCATTTCTCTTTCGTAGCACCTACACATTTGAAAGGTTTCATTTATTTGCAACTAATTCATTATTAAGTGCCATAAATTGAAGTTTTGTTTGCTGAGCGTTTTATCTTAGCAGACTCGTTATAGCATACTATGCATTTAGTGAATGCTTGTTGACTGAGTATATGCATTGAATGATA
Source organism: Apodemus speciosus (assembly GCA_002335545.1). Classification (NCBI taxonomy): domain Eukaryota; kingdom Metazoa; phylum Chordata; class Mammalia; order Rodentia; family Muridae; genus Apodemus; species Apodemus speciosus. The sequence continues at coordinate 45,708 of BDUI01001457.1, forward strand.
GAATGAATGAAAGTGTGCAGAAATGCAGACATAACTGGGGTGTTAGATTCTAATGGCTTCCTGAAACCCCACTTTTCAGGAACCATCAGAAGATGATTCTCCTTATCTGAAAATGGCTCAGATTCCCTAAAGAGACTCACGCCTTAAGATGGCTTTTAAAACCAGAAGGGAAACTTTATCATAGAAAATGAGAATATAGAAGTTTCTCTATTATTATGGTTTGATTGGTCCATCCTTATAGCCTCCATATAGCCTTACAGTGCTGTGTGTGGCTGGAATGGCTGCTCAAGGCACTGTCTTCCATGATGGCTTAATGCAGCATTGCCAGCCGGGAGGAATAACTCTTCCTACTCCTGTGCTTTTCACCATTGTGTCACGGGCACTTGGGCAAGCATGTCTGCTAGCCATTGGGTCACTCTAGGTTGGTGCCTTTGAATGTGTCATAGACACACCTCCCCCTGGGAGAGCATTCAGAACGTTGTGTGCTGATGTTCTGACCCCACTGATGTCCCTTTGAGAAACAGTGACCTCCCGTTTCATTTTGGGGTGAATGTGGACTGAGGTTGTCATCCTTCCACTAGGGTGCTAAAGCTCTGAGGCCTGAGGGTAATTCTGCTTTGTTGATGGTTGTAAGGAAAGAGCAGACAGAAACCTCTGAGTTTTGGCTCCTAGAACATGAGGGGGAATGACAGCCAAAGACTCAGTTTCCTCATGGCACTTTGCAAACATCTGATTCTTTATTTCTCTCTGACAAGGGGACAACAAGGGATGACTCTTTGGCAAGTGCTTAGTGTTAAATTTCCTTTTTATGGAGGTAGTAGTAAAACCTCAAGGGCCTTTGATAGCCAGTGCTGGGGTGAAGCCTGGATGTAAATCACCTGAATGTCGGCTGGATACAGCTGGCAGATTTCTAGGTTCACCGAGATTTTGCATTTCCACATAAATCAAACTCTGACCCATGAAGGTCTAATCTAGGCCACTTGCCAAGTGTCAGAACTTAGGCTGAGGTCAGAGGTTGTTTCGTTTGTGTGATGGGCACAGACTTTCAGTTACTAAGTGAAGGTTTACACCTCTGCTTTCTTTGAAAACTCTGTGGCTTTATGATCTGATTCTTTCAATGCAATGGGATGGAGATACATGGAGTGGAACCGGAGGGAGCCTGGCTGGGCTTAACCTAAGCTTTGCTGTGGAGACATGTTTATTTGAAAAAAGATGAGGGGATGAGGGAGGGAGGGAGGGAGAGAGAGAGAGAGAGAGAGAGAGAGAGAGAGAGAGAGAGAGAGAGAGAGAGAACAGTTTGTGACTTCTTGTTGAGGTTTCTTCACATAGAACAGCAAGCAGTGGCTGGAACCTTGTAAAGGATTCATATGTAGGATGACCTTAGGACAATCAACTTCTAGGACTTGGGATTTAGGGTGCACCTCAAGAGTCAATTATCTTCCTGTGACTCAAGGTACCTTGAAGACCTGGGGTCTTGGACTTTTACCTTTGTTGAAGYGCCCTGTGTTTCTGTAGACAACTCAGGCTCCCTTAGAGTCTAAACAAACTGTAAAAAGACACAAGGTGTCCATTGTGGATAATTAGGGAAGTACTGTGTCTCTTACCTAGGGCAGCCACTAAGAATTGGGGTGCACAGCATCCCTGGGTAGGTACAGTCAGGTAGAATATTGCCTTCATGGAGACAGCAGAGACACTCACTAATGGCGCAGTTATCATGGAATAGCATATCGCCATTAACAACTGATTATACACATTATTGGGTAGCTCACAGCTAATGGGACCTGTCACAAGATCTCAGAAGACTGGGCTTATGATCTGTTGATAAATAGACACGTGCTACACGTGGGTCAGTCATTTCCTTGTTAAGAGAGGAGAAGGAAATGAAGTGACAGTCTTGACAGATCCACATGGGCCATGGCTAAGTGCCTGGCCTACATTTGGCATCAAAGCATGAGGTTTGGGGTGGACTGAGATGAGGGAGAATCTGTCTCTCTCTGGTCCCACGAATGCAAAGGATAGCTTAGATCAGGCAGTGACAAGGGGCTTGAGATCAGCCTGGGGGATGGAGGGGAGTAGGGAGATGGTTCAGCAAGTGCCCCTGAGTTTAGCACTCCGGAACCTTGTTGGTGTGGGTTCGTAACCCTAGTGCTGGTGAGTGGGACAGAGACACGAAGATCCAATGAGCTCTCTGGCTAGCCAGTCTGTACACTTGGTGAGCTCCGGGTTCACTGAAAAACCTTGTTTAAAAATAGAGGTGGATTATGAAGAATGTGGTGGGTGATGACATCTGCCTCCACATGAACACCCATGGGTGATTGTACATGTTCATGTATACAAATGTGTGTGTTTTACATACACACACACATACACACACACACATGCAGGCATGTCACACCCCACACACTCAAACAGCATTGGAACAGCAGCATTAGATAAGGGTGTTTGGTGCCTCCAGCCTGCTTAT
>BDUI01001457.1:103642-115611 GCA_002335545.1 Apodemus speciosus
GTGGTAGCACTTTAAGATTCTATCTTTATGAATCCATTTTATATTCATTGTAATAGCATTGATCAAAATGAATTCATTTGGTATTCATGTAGATGTCACGTGGCCTTCCATAGGTATTTCTTTGTAAATTAGCATTTCTCAGAGGACACTTAAAATAAGTGTTACTGAAAGTCTTCATTACACATATTGCTGAGATTAGTACATTAAGGACCATGTACTTACATAATACTAATGCATTTCTGCCACTTAAAATACTACATTACCCATTTCTGATATCTAGCAAATATCTCAGGCAATTTTGAGAATTACTGACATCCTAAGGAAAGAAGTTCTTTTATGATCAGACAGGTTGCCTGTATTTTGTTCTTATTTTTGAAAGCTAAGGTTATATTAGGTACAAATAAAAAGAGAATTAAAATGAAATTTATATGATGACTTTAGTGATATTTAAGTGGCTCTCACAATCACGAGCCCAAGAGGAAAAAAGGAACCCACAAAAACAACAAACAACAACCATACAAAACCTTACTTATTTTTTATTTTTGACAGATTACCTTGTTTTTTAATGCAAATGAAGTGAACAGGTTGTGGATCAAGTATTTGCCCTGAAAACATTGAATGCCTAGATGCACCCTTTTGGAGCTAGAGTCATCTGAGAAACAAAAACAAACAAGCAAAGAAAACCTAAAGCGAGGACTATTGCTCTTGCCTGTCTGCACCTCCCTCCCGTCCACCTCTCCTCAGGCTTTCTCCAGCAGAACCTTTGCTGAGAGTCTCACAGGTTTTGATAGGGAACAGAGGCAGCTCCTGGACAATCCCATTGCTGGAGAGTTCCAGAGCAGCTGCTTCTCAGTTGCTTGAAGTTTTTTACAGCAAGGGTCTGGTGTGGAGCCACAGTACAGCTCAGCCCCAGCACAGCACAGCMCAGCACAGCMCAGCMCAGCACAGCACAGTAGCAGGCTAGCAGGGCCAAGAAATAAAGCTTTGGGGCACAGCAGGGTATTCTAAATCCTGGTAGGATTATTCTTAGAATCACACTTTAAAGATAATATAAGTTGAAGAATAGGGTTTCCTGGTACCCTGTTGGTGGAATGCTAAACAGAACAGCCACAATGGAAAATAACATGGCAGCTTTTCAGTAAATTAAAACTAGAACCACCATCTGATCAGGAAATCCCACTTCTGGGCTCGGTATTTATCCAAAAAAAGATAAAATCTGGATCTAGAAGGGTATTAACTCGCATGTTCACTGCAACACTTCCCACAACTACAAAGGTGTGAGAATGCCCAAAATGCCCACAGACAGATGAACTGATCAAGCTATACCACGCACTCACAATGGAAAGTTATCCAATCTTAATATGGTTATTATTGGCCCTGCAAATAATGGCTATGTGCACTGATATGGATGGAACCTGAGGGCATTGATAAGCTAAGTGCAAGTCAGTSAGTAAAAGACAAATATTACCTGAGAAATCCAACACAATCAAACTCATGGAATGAAGAGGGGGTTTGTAGAACTGAACGGGAGACCAAAGCGAGAATCACTATTCAAAGGGATATAAGCTTCAATCACCTGAACAAGCAAATCCTAGACATCCGTGGACAACACTGTCTGTAGCACCAATCAGCGTCGCACCCTGAACAGGTTGTCAAGTAGGCTGGTCTCTTTATGGTTTCTCACGACAGTACAATAACTGAATAAATGTGTTTCTGGATTAAAAAGTTTGGTACTCAAGAATTTGGGGTCATGCATGGGAGATCCTTAACACTTCTCTGATGCATAACTCATTAGTTATAGAATCCCAATTCTTCCATCTTGTACAGCTTTCCACTATCTTTAATCTTCCTCTGTGTAGATTGTCTACACTTGTTACTACATTTTGAGGAGGGCRTCTCTCAGATGGGCAGTCTCCTTGCAGACACACTGTCAGGACACATCACCTTATTTGGTGCTGACTCAGTGGGAGCCAAATTTCCAGCAGTCTACCAACTCACACCTGCAGAATTTGCCGGCACATCCGTTTTGCAAACACACAAAATGGGTAATTGGGCACACAAATGCCTATTTGCATTGCAATTTGGCATTTGTATACACAGTGATGGATTTTTTCATGTGCAAATGAGAGGGACACAAGTGCAAAATGGATGTCCTCAAGTGAGAAGGGTGCCTTTAAAAACACATACGTCTTTTCAGAACCCTGCTAAACATGTGAGGAGTGCCAAAGAAAGCAGGCAGGGAGTGGATACTGATCCCCTGCCACCTCAGGTAAACTCCCCAGGGAACACAGCTCCCTCAAAGCTTTCCTCCCCTCAAAGCAGAGGAATGCCAGTTTTTTTTTTTTTACCATAACAAAGGACTTGGGAAAAGTACCACGAAATCAGCTAATAAATATTAACAAATCAGCTAATAAATATTAACACTTTGGCTGTCATGAGTGTAAGAAGCTTGTATATTCTTACTGAGTTTGGCATTCTCTGATGATTGTCCTATGATACCAAGCAGTGCCATATTGTCCCGTTACAATGGTTTTGAGGTGTGTAGTTCTGTTTTAGCAGTAAAATTATGTACACATGCATACCCAGAAACACTTGTAAGCTTAGATTTTTGAAACTGATTAAGATGAGGCAGAAAAATCCTGATGGACTTGCTCAGGGCCTGGGTGCACTCACTCTTGGGTTCTAGCTCTTTCTCGAGTTTCTGTCTGCTCTTGATCCTTGACTTTTCGAAACCCAATGCTGCTCATCCAAACCTCACCATGTCCAGATAGGCCCAGGAAAAGAAGTTGGGCTCCCTCAATACATCCTGAGTATGTATGGCCAAGGGCTGTCAGCTCTACACCTGTGTCTGCCTGTCATCCTAGCCTGATTCCCTGCACTAGAATCCCTGTGGTCCTTGCATCACTTTTTGCTCCTGGCAACTCCAAAGACCTCTTCTCTGCTCTTTCAGATTCTGAATTGCCTACTCTGCCTTGGCTCTTCTTTCTTCTTTTGTTCAGGCAGATCCTGTGACGCTCCGAGGAACCTGCTTCTAGAAGGCTCCACTWATAGCTCGGTTTGGGCTTTCACAAGGCACATTCCCTTGCACTGTCTCAACCTGAGCTCTCTTCAGATACTCCTGCTGCCTCTGCACTGCCCTACCCACCAGCCGAATGTGGTATCTCCATGCGGCCACCATCTCTGACGGGACATTTGCCCACCCTCTCCCTGCTCCTGCTTTTCTGCTTCCTCCTCMTAGCATCTGACTTGCTTGCTCTGTCTCCCCATCTCCTCCCTTTCCACTCTCATCCCAACAGCCAGCAAGTCCTGTTTGTAAGGTCCAAGGATCCCAAGCTTGCCCCTTACTACTGCCAGCACTGTGTTCACTCTGGCTAACTGGGACGCCTTGTGCTCAGCAGTTACTCCACTCAAAGTCTCTCTTAACACAGCACTCACCCGACTCCGATCACACAGTACGGTCACCATTCCTCACACAGTAAGACAGGGACAAGTCTTTCTCAGCCCAATACCGTATTGCTGACTCACTGGTCACTCATCAGGAGGATCACTCCAGCAGTTTGATGCAGCCTGTGCTTGAACTTAAAGAAAAAATCCATATATATGAATTTATACATAAAATTCATATATTCATATATAAAGAAAAAAATCATATATGTGATATATATACATATATACACACACATACACACATATGTGTATATGTGATATAGATAATTATTGTTTACACATAGAAATTATATAGCATATATATATATWTATTCTTTGTAATACTTAGCTAGTCATACCACAATACAGAAATTCTAGATGACCTCTAGTTAAGGCTTTCGCCTTTACATCTGATCTGTAGGTCAACAGAGAAGGCTGCAGAGTTAGTGGCTGGGCAGAGCCATGAACCTCATCTGGCGTTCTGCCTTTACCGTGAGCCAGCACACCAGGTTATTATTATTGCTTTATATCTAAACTCCGGTTCCTCCCCTTTCCGCCTCCTCCAGAGTAACAAGGCCCTAATAGGCTTCATGTACAACTGCCTATTTTTATTAAAGACAAGTGTAATCTTTTGTAGACCAAATGTCCCTATCATAAATGCTAACGGAGAAAAATATTAGGACTCATTTATTTATGAACCTGTTAATAATGAGGTGCAGTTATGAATAAAGGCTTCCTCAGCAGAAGCTTCTGAACAAACAATGCACAGTGGGGGAAAAGCAGCTAGTTAGCCTTCTTGACTTAGATAAAGCTACGGAGAAATGACAAGTGCCAGTAATTAGCACAGCCTCTTCAACAAGATAACCCTATAAATCTTTGTCTATTTCAATCACCAAAGACTCCGATCCAGTGTAAAATTAAACCTGGGATGCCATCAATTTCTGTTAACCTCTTTATATTGTTCTGTGTTCGTGCCTATGTGATAGATAGATTTTGTCATGTTATTAAATGGTGACATCTCCACACACGTGACCTAAAAATCTGTTTGCTCCTTAGCCAAGTGTTCTTAATCATCCCTGTGTGCCTTACAATAGGACAGCTACGGGTATTCCCACGCAATGCAGGGGACGTTCTGGTTCTTAGGACTCAGGGAGTGTTTGTTGAACAACAGACTTCAACGCTGGTCCAGGTCTAGGCTGTTGACCAAACTGTTTGTAATGTTCTCGTAGCATTAAGGAAGCCATGACTGGCAGTGTCTCACCTGGTCCCCTCCAGCCTGTTTTACAGGCTCCCAATTATCTCAGTAGTTACTTTTAATATAGGCTCTTTGGATTTTTTTTTATTGAATGTTTTTCACTACCAATGGTTTTGTATTCATTTACTGTTGTTATTATCAGGAATAACAACAGACTGTCATCTAAATTGGGGAATAGTTGGAAATGATAAGAAATCCTGTTGATCCAGGGTGGGTTCAGGTTCAAATGTGGGAAATGTGGTGCAGGCTCAATAGGACACTGGCAGAGTCCCATCATTGCATTGCTCATGCGAGAAGGAAACCATCAACTAGACAGGATGGAGAAACGATCACTTCACCCTAGACAAAAGAGCTCCTCGCAGCCTAACGTGCTCTGCGCCTCCTGCCCCTCACTGACCCAAATGGGGTTCATTCAGATGTTTGCTTCCAGGTCTAGATTTTCTCTCAACCTTCTTCCTGGGAACATTTGCTCTGGGTTGAGCCTCATTTTTATTGTAAAGTGTCTCTCCCTGTTTTGCTTAAGGTATATTCTCTCTCTCTATTCTTGTCAAATAACAAAAAGGAATACTTGGGCCCTCGTGGTAAGAAATGTCTCAAAATCCAAACATTAAATATTAGTTAAATTTGTATTTACACAATATTTGAAAGTACATATTCTCTATCCAGTCATGCAAAAACAATTCACAACAAATAAATGCAGTAGCGCACATTTAGATGCTGTTTAAAAACACAAGTTTGCTTCATGGTCTATGGGGGAGGGGAGACCTGGAGGCAGGTGTTCCTTACCAAGGATCTTCTGCCTTGTGAGAGATTCTCTGTTAGAATAGAATAGAACAGAATAGAATAGAATAGAATAGAATAGAATAGAATAGAATAGAATAGAATAGAATAGAATAGAATAGAATAGAATAGAATAGACCAGTTATTACTCCAATTTTTAAACCTGGGAAATGTCAGTAGGTAAGATAGTAATGGATAGTAATGGAGGAGAAGCAGGGAAGGGAAGACAAGGAAAACCAATAGATACCTATAGACACACACACACACACACACACACACACACACACACACACAGGCACATGGCACATATACTTGAGCCCCTTGCTGGTAAGTGACTGGAGTGGTTTGAGTCACTGGCTAACCCTCTGAAAGGCAGGCTGGCTAAACACAGAAACCTTGAAGCAAAGCAGGTAGGAATCTTCTTTGAAAGCTCCATCAAACAAACAAAATCTATGACAAATGGAAGAATTTGTCTTTTGGAGAAAGTTATTGTCTACATGAATCTCAAGCCCTGGTCCCGTGCTCCAGACCACAGTCAAGAACGTCTGCCTTGGTCCAGCCCTTCCCTGCCTCCCTGGCTCTGTAACTGCGGCTCCAGCACCACTGCGAGGAGGCTGCCATTTCTGCTCTGCAGTTCCCTGCCAGCTTTCCCTCTTACCTTTCCTTTCCTGTGGCTTGGGCTTTTACATAAAAAGTTTAGGTGCATTCCGAGTTTTCCTGTTCTAAGAAGGGAGGAAGAATGAGAGAAAAGAGGAGAGGGAGGGAAGGAAAGAGAAAAAGAAAGAAGAATAAAACCGCGTGTGGTTTAATTTCCATTATTTTTAGGTGTTAAGTTTTTGATTAGCATACTATGTCTTAAGCTACTGTATTAGAATGCTGCTTGACTCACTTCCAAATTGAAGACCTTTAAAAAAAATTGAAGCAGTCCAATAATTTTAAATCACTCTACACTGTGCATTGCAATTTAAAATTATTGGAGTGCTTCAAATTTTTATAAGCCCTTGAATTTGGAAGTGATCAAGGTTCTAGGCATACTCAGTGTAGAGCAATTTAAAATTATAAGAGCTGTCAAATTTTTATATAAGCACTTCAGTTAGAAAAGGGATTTCGGTTCTGGGCATGTGCAGAGAAGAGCCATTTAAATTATTAAAAGTACTTCCATTTTTTCCCCCAAGCACCTGATTTTGGAAGTTTTGGTTTGTGTAGCTGAAAGTGACAACTTCCTTTGAGAGAGTGAGTATAAAGAGACTTGGAATCTTTCAACTAGGCCTGCACTGTAGGGGAATAAAGAGGCAGCTGGCTTTCTGGTGTGATCCGGAGGACACCAAGTCTCCTCAACAGTTTTTTCAATGGCTTCACATCATATCACTATCTTTCTTTTGGGGTCAAAGGCAGTTCTGGAAGAAATATCATTCTTTTGGGGGGAGCAGTAAGGACGCATGCATTTAATCCTGGTGGTTGGGAGGCAGAGATAGGTGAGTTTCTGTGAGTTTGGGGCCGGCCTGGTAGACATAATGAGTTTTAGGCCAGCCAGCCAGGGCTACATAGTGAGACTGTCTCAAAAGCAAAGTACAATAAAATAAAATAAGTCAGTAACTTGGAATAACTCACAGATGCAAGTGTCATAGTTTGAATCTGAAATGTCCCCTACTGGCTCTCAGCTTTGCGAACTTAGACTCTGATGTTGATATTTGCATTGTTTGAGAGGTTGTATGGCAATGGGGACATTGTAGCTATAGGACATTCAGCATGAGACTGAACCTTCAGAACCATAGTCTGGCCCCAGTCCATCCTAAGTTATCTATTCCCTGAGTCACCAAAATGTGACTCAGGTACACCCTAGGCTTCTGTTGCTGTGAACTGCAGGGCTCTCCRCCAGGATAGACTTAACTACTCTTTCTTCCCCTGGTTGCATCTTTCAGCGCTTTGTCACAGCCATGAGAAGAGGGGTAAACACAATTACCGTATAGGATTGGCATGTGGCTGTACACTAGGGATAGTGCGCGCGCGCGCGCGNTGTGTGTGTGTGTGTGTGTGTGTGTGTGTGTGTGTGTGTGTGTGTATCAGGGGCAGTGTTTAAAAACGCTTTGACAGTAAGGAGGAGAGAGATGGTTGTCACACATAAGACCTGAACAGGCATCAGGTACATTGGTTCTTAAGGGTGTGGCTGAGAATATTCCAGATGGTAGTATCAGAGGAAATGGTTAAAGCTCACAAGGCTTCCTTTATCTGTGTCAAGATTTAACTGAGAGCAGATTCTTCCCCAACACTAATCACTAAGAAGGGTAGATTCTGACACCTTTAATGTTCATTTGCATTATGGCTTCTATGATGCCAATACTTCTCTTTTCAGAGAAGGGAAACATTACTCATCTGAAACATTTTAAGGCAAAAATTGAAAGGCAGTTGGAATCAATAGGTTCAGCTGGAAGGTTGATTTTCTTCATTTCCTCTCTCGGCCAGCATTCCACTGCTATGAAAGAAAAGGGGGGGGGCAACTATAACAAGATGGAAATAATGGTCCCCTTATAAAGGTTTATTTATAACAAAGGAGAAGGAAAAATAAATGGTGTAGAAAGTAGACTCTTCACAACTGTGATTTGGACTAATTGTTCTTGATAGGACTTGGGAGGCCGTTTCAAATATTTAATTTATCAGAAATGAGTCAATCACAATGTCACAAGTTACTTACTATTTAGAGAATGTCTTGGGATGGATTGACCTGATTCAGGGATCTTTAATATTGGCAATAATTTACTCATTTGATCTTCTGTGACTGTGAAATTTCCCCAAAAGTTGAGATAGTCATTTTCTGAGGAGTGCGAAGGGCTCTGTCCTTGTGTTGCCAGAGTGTCCCTTACGGTCCCCTGTTCTCTCTCTGGAGCCCTCAGTCAGGGCAATGGMCTGTAGAGACCCTGGCCTTCCAGGGGCCCTTCTATAGGCTGCAGAAAGAAGGAAACACAGTTCTAGCTTTACTGCTAATTGAAGTTGGGCCCTGAACAGTGTTGGGAAGATAGGAACCACTGATTTTAAAAGGTTTACACTTCCATTAAAAGTGAGATTAGCACGTCTCTACCTCTGCAAAAGTCAGTGAATGCTTCAGCGTCTCACAGGGAATTGGGCAGAAGCCAGCCAGCTCTCTTCTGTCCTAACGGGGCCACCGTAGGCTCAGCTCTTTCAAGTGCAAGAGCAAAGGCTCACTTGTTGTCTTTCTTTCTGTCCCCTCTCTCCTTACACTATTTCCTTCTGTCCCTCCTCCTTATACTATTTCCTTCTGTCCCTCCTCCTTATACTCGTGAGGATTGAACTTGCTGTTCTTTCAGAAGAGAGCTCACTTTCTAGCAACTGTATGGCAGCTTATAATTGTCTGTAACTTGAGCTTCAGGTGAGACCTCTTCCTATCTCAATGAGCACCAAACATGCTTATGGTCCAAAACATACAGGCAGGCAAACACTCATAGACATAGAATTTATTGAAATTTTAAAATTTTGAGATTCTGTCTTTATAAATTGACCGGGCTGCCCTTGAACTCATCTTCCTGCCTCAGTTTCCCCCACAACTGGGCCCGTAACATTGGGCCCAGTGTGAGTTGCTATTTAAGAGTCAGTAATGCAGGGGCAGCTTTCTGTTTCAGCTGGATGAATTCAAAGTTAAACTGTCATTCCTTCACATTAAYYCACAATTAAGAAATTATTAAGTATATTAATTAWTGAGTTACCATCTGTTTATTGAACACAAGTCATTGTGTTAGGTGCTAAAAGATACTATGATAAATGAGAGACTGTTATTCTTAAGAAACAGCAGAAGAAAAGTGGGCACACAGGGTTAGATTCATAAGATACATTTTATTATAACGCATGTTTATAATCTAGTATAAAACATGATAAAATACAGCATATTCTATAGTGCTGTCACTTTTTATAGTGGGCCTGATTCACTGCAGTGTCTGAACATATAGCACAATTATTTTGCACAGGTTATTTGTTCAATAAATATATGTTAATTAAATGGAGAAAGTAGAAAGCTCTGTTCTTGAACAGAGCTTTTCAAACTTGGGCCAATAAAAATATCCTGGGAATGTTGAAGGAATGCTGGCTTCCTCAGGGCTTTCTCCAGAGTTTCAGATGTAGTTGGAGCAGGAAATCATCGTTTTATGACGCTTCCCATCTTAGGTTGGGGATTTCAAAGTTGTTAGATGGCTTGCCTAGCATGAAGGCCCCAAGTTCTGCTCCCAGCACTAAAGAGGTGGTCCCAACACTTGGAAGGAGAGACAAGAAGGAGTTCTAAATAATCCTTGACTACTCAGCAAGGCCAGACTGGGTACCTGAGACCCCATTTCAGAACAAACAACTAAAAAGCCACCTGTAAGAATCTCCATACCAGGGGACCTCAGAGGAGGAAGAGATGGATTGCCCTATTATAGGAAGTGATGTCTGARCCTGAAAGGTAGGTATCACATGTGCAGGGGTTGCTGGAAGTYGAGGTAGAAAAACTGGAAGTCTTAGTAGTTGGATTCACGTAGGCAAAGGTAAACTCATACAGGGTGTTGCATTCTCTAGAAGAAGCTCACCTGGGTTAGCGCTGCAGTCTACTGTGTGACCAAGTACAGTGGGGACAGAAGGAGCTGAAACAGGAGTTAGCTTGCAGAGAAACCACTGCAAMTTTCTCCAAAGCACGAGTTTCTTCTCCTTCTTCTGAGGAAACGATTGGAATTTGGACACTGAAAACGGTGTCCTTTTCTCCGTGTTTTTGGGAAACACCAGGGCACTGTAGAAAGCAAACAGGGTGCATGTTAAATCGGAGGAGGGAAACCAAGTTGGAACTTAGGACTTCCAGGAGAGTTGAAGGGGAGACTGAGATGAGGGCCTTGGCGGGGTGAGACTAGGCTTTGGGAAGCAGGTATGGAAAAGCCTTGGCTACATGTGCTGGGCAGCTCYGGAGTGAGGATGAAGTGCAAGATTCAGGTAATGATTGCTGAGAGAGATGGGAAAGAGGCTCTCAAGGACTTGAAGGTACAGGTACAACCACAGCTGCAAACACTGTTTAGGAGTTCAAGGGCAAGAATGGGTGTCGTCACAGAAGGCCTGACCTGGAAGCCATCTGCTCTTTGCTTAGTCCCCTGCCCTGTTTTTCTTTTGATCATCAGCACATGAAGCAGGAAGACACTGATAATATACAAGTGCCTGTCTCTGCTCTTCTCACAAGAGCTTCTGTCTTACCTAAGACTTCTAGAAGGCAGTCATTTAGAACGCATATACCTTGCTCTGAAAGGAAAGATTTGAATAAAAGCCAGTCCTGAAATTAAGGCAGGGCAGAGTGGTGTCAGGGGTGAAATTTAAAAGACAATACATAATAATTGGTTTTAAAACAGGAGCCAGATGAATCAGAAGGTCAGACATGTGAAAAGAAAAAGGTTTCCCGAGAAGACTTGGGACTGAGGCTTCAGGAGCTGTCGGGAAGCCAGTGACAGTGATTGTGGTGGGGTCTGGGTGTAGCCTGTTTCTGGGGACTCTTACCACCTGCAAAGGCCTGAAAACACAGCAGGAAAGCAGGTCTGCTTGTCCTGGTTGCCCATCGTTTCCACAGAGAGCTATTTCTACTGCAGGAACTGTCCCAGAGGCTCCATGGGAGGTCAGAATGTCACTGTCTTTGCTGGAAGCCCCTGGTCCCTGGTGGGAGTACTCACTGGACTGTAGTGTCGCATCCTAGAGAGAAGACCATATTTGGACCAGAAAAGATGATGWTATGTTGCCTGACACTACAAATTCAAGACTGTGGATGAATAAAAGTCTTAAAGGGGGGATGCCTTAGTSATGGCGGTTGTAGGAACGGGCTCCTGACTACCAGTCTAGAGYTGGCCTTCCTGCCTCTTCCCAAGAAAGGCCACTCTCATTTGCACACCTGTGAGGTCCTGGAGTACAACCTGGTATGTGGCTACAGGCTTCAGCTTTGATCTCTTGATCTCATAATCTTTGCTCCAGCCATTACTAGCTTTAACTCTTCTGTTTTCCTTAAGTGCAAATTTCAGACGGCCTTTGGGAATCAGATGCAAAAGGCCAAAATGCGATGTTTCCATGGGATATATGTGAACAGTTATTGTCCGGCTATAGATCTCGTCCACTGTCATGGCTACTCTGCCTTTTCTCCCAAGACCTTCTTATTATACTGCTGATATTGAGTACTAAGAGATTTCACTTATTTATTTATTTATTTATTTATTTATTTATTTATTTATTTATTTATGTGTATCTGAATCTTTTATTTTTATAGGTGTGTGTACCTATGTGTCTGGTGCTTATCAAGTTCAGAATAGGGTATCGACTCCTATGGAAGTGGAGTTTTGAGTGGTTGTGAGCTACTATGTGGGTACTGGAAGCCATGCTAGGGCTCTCCGCAAATATGGCAAGTTTTCTTAACCACAGAGCCATTTCTCCATCCCCTAAAATAGTCGTACTTTTTAAGTCAAAATGTTGGTATGAAAAATTTAAACCCACTAGGATCCTTTGG
>BDUI01001457.1:120761-132983 GCA_002335545.1 Apodemus speciosus
GTGTGTGTGTGTGTGTGTGTGTGTGTGTGTGTGTGTGTGTGTGTGTCTATGAATGTGATTATTTGGTAAGGAAAGAAGGGGAAGAAAAGGAGAGGGGTTCACTTACAAGAACAAGAGGAATAGACACCCCACTTCTCAAAGCCCACAGGTTGAGCTCAGCATCTGCAGAACTGGTGGGGAGCCATGATGGTGAGTCCTCTCTGATAACCATTGATTCTGCTCAGGCTTGTTCCCTTTTCTCTTTTAAAATAATCTGTGCTGCCGAGAATGCTTTGACTGCATTGTAAAGATGTGACAGGTAGTGAAAAAGAGTGTGTATGAAGCAATCACGGGGCTGATGTGCTTTATTCTCTTCTCACATTAAATATGTGTTCATTAAACAAGGGCTTGTTTGCAGAGACAGTGGGAGAGGGAGGAGGGAGGAAGAGAAGGACGGAAGTGTGCCTGATTCTGCTTCTCCACGTCACAGCTGTTTGGCAGGAGCCGGCCTAGTGGGAGGGCAGCGTGTGGGCTCCGGATCCAGCATCCTGCGCAAGCTGGGTGCTTTCGTGTCTGTGAACTCAAGCTCCCCGTACCTCAGTCTGTCCCTCTGAAATAAGGCTCAGTACGAGCAGGGATCTCTATGAGATTGTCATCAGTGCAGAACAAGTTCCCGGTCGGTCCTTGTTAACCCTCCTTACTTCCTGGTTTTCTCTACCCACTGAATGCATTAAACCATCCTATTCTCAAGGATTCTTAATATTCCTTCCAGTACCATTCTCTTTTAGTGAACAATGTGTTAGGGTTGCCAGACCCTCTGCTAGCTGCTGAGCACAAGGAAGATAAAGGGAAGTATTGGCTTCAGAGCTTAGTGCCTAGCTGACCGGAAGGTACTGAACTGCTGGACACAACAGAATATGTGGCGTGTTACAAGCAAAGGCTGACAGACAGGACCGAAAGGGCAGAATAGGTTCTGATTGGCCTGAGTCCTCCTCATGCCCAAGGTAGATTCCCAAGTTGAGATGTGAAGGGCAGGTCAGAAAGCCACTGAGAGGAGGTCAGAGAGGGTGGGACTGAGGTGGTGAGGACAGTCACAGGAAGCTTGCAGAGGTGTACTCTCGGCAAGTAGGGGAAATGCATTTCCAGAGGCCAGCAGGCCAATCACCTGGCTAACATGGGCTTGTAGAGAGGCTGGCCAGAGAGAGAGAGAGGACATAGGCCTGCATAACAAAGAGGCAGCCTCCAGGATAGAGAGGTGAGGAGCAGCTGTTCGTCCATGTCCACTGACAGGCTGGACAGCCACCAGACAAGGGCTCCTGTGAAGTCAGCCTGCAGAAGGCAGGCTTCGTGAAGGGGCTTTTCAACGGATGAAATCCGGTTCAATGGAGTGAGATCCAGTCACCAGCTGAGAAACTTGTTTTATTCTTCCTAAGTCTTAGGTRCCTGTCCTGATCTGCTGGAAGGAAAAAGTATCAGGAGCATTTAAGGAGAGAGCATGGACATTGCTGTCCCAACAGTGAGTAGAGCTGCCATGTCCTTTGTGGAAAGAAAGGGGGACAACGTTTTTCATCTTTCCCTCGCTTCCTTCATGTATTTACTCCATACGTGCGGGCCGGCAGTCTCACCTCTTTTATCCTGAAGAGGAAGAGGAGTTAAGAGGCCAAGGAAGCTTTCTGAAATTACTAGCCCCATCTTCCAACCTCCCGAGTTTATCAATGTGGGAGTGGCCAGGCATCTGCAGAGAGTAGAACTAACACCCGAGCAGCTCCAGAGGCCCAGATGTACGCCATTTGAGGCAGCTGTCTGTCACTCCCCGAGAGTGAGTTCCCAAGCTTTCAGGTTGCTATTTGGACTAACATGTGGGAACCAGAATGCTTATGGAATCCATTTTGGAGTTGGCAGCCAGAACAAAGAATCCAGGCTGGAATGGATGAAGGAGGTGTAAATGTGGCCCAGAGCTAGGGGCTATCTGCTGTCTCCTAGCTGACCCCAGTGTGGCAGGCAGCATGGCGGGTGCTTGGGAGCCTCTATGGGAGAAGTCCCTTAAAAGCCTATAGGACAAAAGGGGTGAGGAGCAAACACAACAGAGACCTCTGAGCTGTCTCTGATGAGCAGACCGAGCCCTATTTACTCCTCTTTAGTCCAAGGGGGATGTGCTCCAGCCACACCCTGCAAGGTGGAGTGTGAAGTCTATTTTGCCTCTCCAGTGGAGCTCAGCACAGTGATCTCACCGACTACTGACAGAGTGTTCAAGTTCAGGAAGAGCCTGCTGAGCTGTGATCTTCCCAGCATTCTACAGGGCAGGGCACTTGTATTTAAATCACTGCTACCATCTAACTCCCCCCCCACACACACATTCACACACACACACACACACACACACAAGCATGCACACACACAAGCACACACACACATACTCACACGCAAGTGAGTCTTGTTCTGCTTGAAAACACTCTAAAATATTCTCTGTCCTTCATATATGGGGAAAACCCTTTAGGCGTTAGATACTGCAGTAATTACTATATAATGGAGTAAATACTATACTATAATAATTAACTTGTAAACCTTGAAATAACATTTACTGTAATTTAGACTAAATATGAACTGTGAGTAATGAAGCCCGATCCAACGTGAAACCATTTGCAGGGTGCTTTAAACATATGCCCAGGAAAGAGGAAGCAGCGGTTTGACATCGGTACAGAAATGGGCCAACGAGGCCTCCCACACTGAGTGCATCAGGAGGCAGTTATTCTCAGAAATCTCGTTAGTCTCCTTTTCCCTTTTAAATAACTTGCTTCTCTCACGCCTCTCCTTAAACTGTCCTTTCAGGCTGTCATAAGACAAGCAGGGTTTGTTTTCTTTGGAGTTTGGTTTTGCCTCAATTGGTTACAAATGCTTTATACAAAGCTACCATGTGAAGCCCAGGCAAGAGTCTTAGACTCAGCCAGAGGGGGAGATGGTTCTGGGTTGCCTCCTTCAGAGTAAATCAATGGTGGCTGCTTCTGTGCTGTGCATCTATGGTACAAAGCTGATTTCGATCACYGTGTTGTCAAGGCCCCTTGGCACCTGGAGTAAGGAGGCGGTGTGTTCGTTTGGCGCAGCGTGACCCTTTTCCTGAAGTCCTTTGCTTGCCACAGTCTCACTTGTTGTCTTTTGTTAAACTCTGGAAGGCAGGTGGAGACAGAGTTCCTCTCCCGTCCTCAGTGACTTCTCACCTGGGCAAGGAAGGAGTTTGTAGTGCACTGGTGGAAATCAAGTATTGCTCAAAGTGCATAGCACATGTGGTGTGCACTTCAGCCGAGGAACTGACTGGTAGCCCTGGTCGCCTGTGCTGACTGCCAGCCCGCACTTCTCCCCCGAGTCCTGCCTCTGTCCAACACCGCCGGTTACTTATTCTTCCGCTTTCCCTTTCTCTCCTCCCCCAGCTGTGGGCAGTTGGTCTGGTTCATGAACTGTTTCTATTCAACGTTTCTAGGCTTGGCACTTAGCTTTCTTTCCTTCTTTCTCTCCTCCTTCTCCTTCTCCTTCTCCTTTTCTCCTTCTCCTTCTCCTTCTCCTTTTCTCCTTCTCCTTCTCCTTCTCCTTCTCCTTCTCCTTCTCCTTCTCCTTCTCCTTCTCCTTCTCCTTCTCCTNGCTGTAAAAATGTAAATAATAACATGATAAAAACAAGTGCTAGGAATAAGAGACTTGCTGTGGTCATTGAGGCCATGTCTTTTGTGCATAGGGTGGAGGCGTTACCTGCCTCCACCTACTATTATTACTTGTGACCCTGCCATTATGGTGCTATGATTGAGTTTGGCCTGTCCTAGTCACATACATGTCCTCATTTATGCTGCTATAGAGCAATCATAGGAACTTTAAGAGGCTGAACCTAACTGGGTAGAAGTGTTTTTCCCATGTGTTGTTGCCTTCTTAACGGCTTTCGTGACCCTTTACGGAGCCCTGGCCATACCTGGCTTTGGCCTGTTCAGTCTCCATCAGCAAGGGTTCATCTCGGAGCAGCTGTTACCGTGATCCTATGTGAGAGGAAGACATAGCCATTGGGAGGGTGTGATCAYCTTCACAGCCATGGTGTGCCTGCCTGGCACAGCCTTCTTCACCCCATCTTCTGCCTCCACTGCCTACMAGAGCGCCTGRCACAAAGCAGGCTCAATGACTTTGGATTGTGGAACTCATAAATGAGTCAGTGYGCCATGGGCTAAATGGCCAGGCAGGGAGAGTTTATGAAGTGAGAGAGAGGAATGGGCCCTTGGGGACAGGATGATATTTTCAAGCTTTGGTATCCCTGGTGGATGTGTCCTGCGGAACACCTTTTCAGCCGTAAATGTGCCCCCCTTTTACCTGAAGTCACAGGTAATTATTCCTGTGAATAATTCTACTTCTAATTATTAATTTTAAAATGTCTAAAATAATGGACATAGGACAATCAAGATTTGTACTTACATAGATTTATTATAGATTTTATTTTCTGCTATTAATAAAATTCATCCGTTCATTACATTTTAAACTTCATGGTCGCTCAGGGTTTACATGCAATATCTACAGTGTGCGGGAGCCCTCCAAACTGTAATCTGGTGAAAATTCCCTGTATTTCCCTTCTGTTGTCACTAAACTGGAGAGGGAAGACAGTCTGTGCCTRTCAGTCTGCCTCTATCCCTCTGCACTTTACAAAGGAGTAATATGTAAACCATTTAGGCTCTAGTGCTTCGTGATACCTGAGAAACAGAACAGGGCTTGCTCCTRTAAGAAAGGGCTAGCTGTAAAAAAACCTTTGGCTGAGTTTTCTGAGCAACGATCTGGCCATCTCTAGGTTGAGCCTCTGCAGCTTTGGAAGGGCTTGTTTTCTTTCAGAGTCTTTAGAAATGTTTGGACTTATAGGAAAGGGATATTTGTATGTCCACCCATCCAGAAGGTAGCCCAGCCCTCCACAAGGTTAGCACAGTGCCACCTATTCCCATAATGGAATCTAAACTTACTGTTACTTCAGACTCATCCAGTCAGAGAAACAGAGGCACTTTTCAACACTTGCTTCATTTCATTACTTAGAAAATATAGCAAAGGGGGATAATGAAGAGAATTTTTGTAGCGAGGCTCCTGGTCCGGCCTTTCGCATAACTTTTCATACACCTTTGTTTAGTGGTCCCTCCATGTGTCCAATACAGATGCTTTTATGCACCCGGAGACTGTCGGGGGACGACACAGGATTTTCGGAGCCAATTTGTACCGTGAAGAATGAGAGCAGCCAAGGATTGTCCCCATGTCTCATGACACACTCCACAGAGAGACACTCACAGCCACCAGCCTGCTTTCCCCCTCGAACAGAAACTTCCCTGCTCTCACTTCAGAGGCGCTTTCCCTAAACCTTTTCCTGGCTGGAATCATGCTAATGTTGACAGCTCTCCCCGCCCCCATCCCCTTTGTTACCGCGTGCAGCCCAGGGAGAATGGGAGGTGAGCTTGTCGGAGGAGATGAAAGATGGCAAGAAATGGGTGTTTGGGGACCAGTTCTTTGGTGACATGGCTCTGCAATCCCTTTTTCACTCTCGGCGCGCCTCACTCCTCTCGCCTTCCCTCTCCCTCGCTCCGCTCCCCCTTCAGCTCCCTCTCATTCTTTCTGAAATGGTGTGTGCCTCCAGTAATTTACATAATACTCTCCTGACACCTTTACTTTAGTCATCAATCACGGTACCTTCTCTCAGTCTATCTTTTGTCTGAGCATGTCTCTTCTTTATCAGGCCATGCACAAAAGATTAATTTCACAGTTTTTCTCCCTTCTTTCTTTCCTTGCAAGATACAAAGCTCACGAAATGACAGAAGCAAGATAATGAAAACAACAATGCTAGCAGAATTTTTTTTTTTTTTGTTCTTGCAGGTTGGATCTCAAGATACTTTTTCTAACCTCATTGTGTGCCATCTGTCTTAGAAAAGGTCTGCTCTGTATTTTTTTTTTTTTTAAAAANTTAAGCATGTAAGTCATTGCTTTCTAAAAAAACTCTGAATTGTTCAGAGCACACAGAAGACTCTCACCTTGAAAGTGGTTATATAGGTAGAAGTTTATACTTCTCTCCCCTTTAAAAAGTAAATGTGATGATGACGGGGGTGCGGGGGTGGGGAGGGGGTGGAATTGTGTGTGTGTGTGTGTGTGTGCGTGTGTGTGGGTGTGCATATGTGTATGTGTGTGCTCACACACATGCACGATGTGTGGTAGCCATGATACAGGTTGTGTGGAGGTCAGAGGACAACTTTATGGAGTCGATTCTCTCCTTCACACATAGAGTTTTCCTCGAGGAATCAAATTCGAGTTGCCAGGACTTCTCAGCAAGCATCTTCACCGTTCAGCTCTTTTACTGACTCCCGCAGAATTTTCCTCAGACCATATCATCTCTGCCTCCACATTCTTGTCTCCTTTGGTGATGATAGATTGGTTCTCAGTGGTCAATAGGTTTAGCCTTAGTTCTAGGAATTACTACATAAGCCTTATTGTGGCTGGTTTACAAAGGTCACTCTGGCTTTCAGTCCATCTGGTTTCTTCAGATTGCCCCTCCCTTCAAACCCATGTCTTCCCTTCAGATGTGCAACTGCGTCTCTCTAGTCATGCCACATATGTAAAACTTTGACCTGGTGAGAACACCCRTTGCCCAGGGCCAAGCCTTCTGAAGTGAGGGCACTTCAGGAAGGACGTTGTCAGTCACTCTTGAAGGCTCACACTGCCAAGGACAGGCACAGGTGGCTATCTGGTTAGCTAATCTTTTCTTTGTCTCAGTTTTAGAGCTGACTTCTCTCTGTAGCTTCTTCCAAGCCACATATGTCTCCCTGTGACCCTGGGCTTGACACAACCTCTCTAGTGACCTTAGGCTTTCAGGAAAGAGGGAAGAGGGAGCCCAGAGCCTTCAGCTTCTGCCCTGCAGTGCAAACCTGGTATGAAGGGAACACCAAGGGCTCAGGCTCAGGGGTAATGGTAAATCATGGTAAATCACGTAAGAATTCACGTAAATCACGGGAAAAGACACAGGAATGAAATTCGCACTCACATGAGTGTGCYGATAGATCATCAAAGGCATAATCTCATTCATACTTTGATTTTTAAATTTATATATCTAGAAAAGCCCTCTCTGATACTTCATTATCAATAATAATAATAGTGATAACAACAACAACAACAACAACAACAACAACAACAACAACAACAACTTTCCAGGGTTGTTACAAGAATTAAATTACTTAATATCTTCTAGTTCTATAGAACAGCACCTGGGTTGTAGTTACGCTTTTAAAAACTGTGAGCTGCTTCATTAGTTATTATCCATATGACCATTACCATGCCRCAGAGGACTGTAATGATTTCATCATGAGCATGGCGCTAGGCATGCACACCATTAAAATCTCTTGCCTGCTGCAATGCTCACTACGTTCGTGTGATTCTGACATGACAGAAGGAGCAGGATTTGTCCCACAGATCCCAGAGGAGAGTCTGCACCCTGAATAACTATTCCAACTATTGCTTGCCATATGTCCACAACCAAAAAAAAATAATTTTAGAGGGCAGGAAATGAGCACACATGAGCACGCCTGCAGAGATAGCCTGCTGAAATCAACACGTAAGACATATTTACCACTGAGGCAAATGCCTTCATGTGTTTGTAAGTAGCTATTTCTGAACCTCCAAACGGGAAGGAGAGAGAAGCCAAATTCAAATGGCATCATGCTTTTGTTATTTTGGAGCAAGGTTATATGGAAGGAGAGCTTCCCTTACGCCTGGGAAACTTTAAGGGGGAGAGATGAAGTATTTAAAGGTATTTTAATGATCATGAAAGGCACTAGCTTAACAGGGCAGGAAACTACAGTTCTCTTTTTACTCCCAGAAGGAAAATAACGAGGCTGTAGCGCAGTCTTCCCGGAGGAGTCATAAACTGGACTGCAAAGAGGCAGCCCCTGGAGACCCCCTCTGCGCCTCTGTAGTCCCTTAACTGCGGCTCTGTCTGCCTGGGTTCTCAATGCGCTTATTAATTAGTGATCTCACCACTCTGCTTAGCTAGCGGTAACCCGTGTCTGCTTAGGGGAGGCGTCCTTACCTTCCTCCATGTAGGGTTAGGGACCTTCCCGAATGAGCTGACCTCTTTAATCCTNATTCTGCTCAGTACCTGGATGTGATGTAGATTCCATATTTAAATCGGGTCAGAGGCTTTGGTTTTCCTACTCTCAGGGACAGTTAAAGCAAGGGGCCCACCTCAGCACAGGCTGCTGCAAGATGCCCACGCCCCAATTAATATTAATGAGGCCTTATGCATAGCCAATTTATGACATTTGATTGACTCGCCAAACTACCCTTCAACCTGTCTTATAAAGTGAAATATACGGTGAAGAGAGTCTTGTTTGCATATGCATATGTTCTTAATATTAATTAGGCTAATGGGTCTAAGGACCTGGAGATAATATGGGCAAAGAAGAAAAAAAAATTACCAYCCACAAGACAGAAAATGGTTTCACATCCTGTCCTCACATTTGAACAAAAGAAGTTGGACCTGAACTTCAGTGGKTTTCTCCTGTTTCCTTTCTCCGATTCTAAGGGACTACTAATCTTGAAAACAAAACATGTCTGCCACGGCCATTAATATAATTGACCATTTTCTCACTTAATCCTAGAACAACGTTTAAACATAAAAGCCGACTTCCATGTGTGCTGGTGGCCACAGGTCAGCTCTGCCAGCTAAGGAGATTCAAAGTCTCTCAGGCRCAGGACAAAGGTTATGTCAGAAGGAAGCATGTCACAGCACATCTGCCTTAGCACAGCACAAATGACGTCTATCCCCTCAGAGTAGCCAATAGAAACCTTTGGTCTAGTCTGATTAAGCCTGGAACAAACAAATGAGGAAACCTCATGGATTTTGCTGTTGGGATGGGGAAAGAACAGGCTCACACTCCTTTTGCATGTGATAGTATTTGACTATGGGTGAAGGATTGCCTCATCTGAGGCTAGCCTGGGCTATGTAGTCAGTAGTAAGCCAACTTGGGCTATAGAGCAGTGCCCTGTCTCAAAAAAAAAAAAGTAGTTTCTTCAATACTACATCATGCTCCAGGTGCTAAAGAGAGGGACATTCACATCYGCAAGTCTTGGTTCTAGGATCTGGCTGGCTTC
The DNA here is from genome assembly GCA_002335545.1 of Apodemus speciosus. Taxonomy (NCBI): domain Eukaryota; kingdom Metazoa; phylum Chordata; class Mammalia; order Rodentia; family Muridae; genus Apodemus; species Apodemus speciosus. The sequence goes on from BDUI01001457.1 coordinate 129,876, forward strand.
ATGGCAAACTTGTTTTATCCAAATATTATGGAAAGACGATTACACATTCTCTCTTTTGCTAGCTTTGTAAAGGGTGACGTTAGACCCACCCTTGAGAAATCCCTGTTCCTGTGACTTGAATCTAAGAAATCTCATGCAATCTGTGAAAGGTTACACAGCTTGTTATACCAGATCTAGGACTCACACCAAGGTAAAGGCATGTCCGAGCCAATGTCTTTACCCTGGTTGTCCCAGGTCAAAGTGGCTCAAGGTGATCCTGGACCAGAAGCAGTTGAGTTTGAAGTTGACAAAAACAGTAAAGGACACATCTGAAGAAAGGGACTCCGTGCTCCCTGTTAAGATAACTGACACTTGGCTGCCACCATGGTGCCCACATGAGTAGACACCATCCATGTGAGATAAGGAAAAAACCCACTTTATCGATGGTCGGTAGGTACCTTAGAACAATATACAATGTTCTATTTACAGTTTATAAATAGCATTTATTTACAGACACCACTTTAGAGCAAAAACTCTGTAGAATAAAGTCTCTCAGGGTAAACATCTTCTGGAACTTACTTCGGCTGCTCACACATGGAGAATGAAGAGAGCTAAGGGAAGNTTTTCTTCTGGTTTCTGAGGCCTCTGCTAACAGGGGCATTTCTACATCTCCACCCCCATCCTTTCCTTCTTCCCTACTTGGACCAGAAGATAGGCAGTCTACTCACAATGTCCATCATCGGTATCACAAGCAATCGAGTCTCTGCAGGAGCAATCCTTGCATTCTACAACCTCATCAGGATTTTAATGCTGAACCAGGCTACACTGAGCTGTGGCCCCTGGGCCTTCTGTAGGGCCCTCATACTATTTTCTGCAACTGACCAATATATAAACTTGTTTCACATGATTCTGCTTAAATACACCAGAAAAGCTGCCAACTGACCACCGGGGTTCATCAGGAGAGAGGGCACAATGGACGGCGGGGTCTAGGGCAAGCCCAGACAGCCTTCCTTTGTGAACAGCCTTTCATACTAACCTGACCACTAAGGAGATTCCCTTGTACTTTGGGCACCGGTCAGTATAGCCAATCATATTWTATCTATCAAAAAACTCTAAACTTTCTTTTTTTCCTGACATTTCCCACACTGTGATGGAATCATTTTTTTRAAAGGTGTGAATTAAGCTTGGGAGCCCTGCGTATCCTGAGTGGCTTGACTCTACTGGGCAGAAACATGCCTTGGAGCTGTGATAGTGTCATGAAGCCAGCCCATTAAGGACACATACTACACACGTAATGTAAAGGACATGGACAGGCCATGAGCCCACTGCTTCAGCTCTCCTGACTGCTCTCCATTAGCCATTCCACAGATACGTAGGAGAGGGAACTGGCCCAAACTCTGAAGGAGATGACATCATTGTAGTTGATGAAAAGACTGGGGATCTCAAAGAAACCCTGACATGACTCACTCCAGTGTGTCTAGCAATACTCTAAAGCTGTGAGGWTTTGTGTCCAGGTTCTGAATAGTTTTCACACTGGAAGCAGGTGGTAGCTTCTCAAGGAGAGATTTTGATGTGTTCACAAGTTCTCTGATTTTGGGCATCTAATTATTTTTGTATTTGACTTTATCTCAGCTTCCCCCTTCTCTCTATTTAAGTAACCCACTGCTGTAAGTATCAGGGACTTTCTTCTCCACTCAACTGCTCTCTGTCCCTTTCATACACAGAGGGACATGTGACCACTCTGGATTGGAACTCAGTGACAATTTTTTAAATATGTGGGAAAACAGTGTTGGCAGCGGCCTTACCTGGTGCTTTGTTTTGGGGCCCAGTTTGTGAACATATAGGGTATATGGCCCGTTCTTCAGCTTGAAAGGAATTATCAGCAAAGATTATCATGTTGTGACCTAGGATGACAATCCGCATGTAAGAAAACCACTAGGTTCATAGGCCAGTCTAAAGAATAGCCTCACAAGTATCAATTAGGAGGTTAGAGCASAGGAGACTTACTCTCAATCAGTGGACAGAGAGAAACAGATGAGCAACGACTTCTCAGATTTATACGGAATGGCCGAATGAGGGGTGAACAAGCATTCCTGGCTTGGGAGCCAAGCCTGACTAATATATTTCCCTGTGACCTTCATGCCTGGAGGAAGCAATCCTTCCTCTTTGTCAAACCAAGACAGTGGCCCGTGCATTATCCTGGCCTCTTCAGATGTTCYCTCCTTGGGCGGCTGACGGGATCCCTTACTTTATGACAAGGAATGCCAATGGTCTTAGGCCCCAAGCACTCTCATAGATATAGCAACTCTAGGAGCTCTCAACTGTATCCTGGTCCATGGAGTATCTTTGGGAAACCTGCCTGCTAGGGGTTGATACAATTGGATCTTTTAAAGGTACATTATCATGAGTACATCCCACCCAGCAGGAAACATTTTATTTTACAATCTACTTTTTTTTCCCCTTCCTCACATCCACTGTACCACCATCTCTGTATTCTTGACTTTACAAGGAAGAGTTAGTGTTCTCAGGAAACTTTCCATCTCCTGTTACCCTTCTCACAAGCAATGAGAGTTCCACCCCTTCCACATGGGAGGAACTACACAAACTGATTTATCTCAGCCTCTCAGATGGTTGCAAGATATCAGCAACACGGGGTGCCAGGTCCTCCTCAGTCCTCAACTGGCTCCCAACAAATGTTTCACCCTTGATTAAAAACACAGAGTGGCCCTTGAGAGCTTCTGCCACACGTGTTGTGCTTAACTCGGCCCTAGGACAGAAAGGCCCCAAAGCCTGCACTTCCAGGACGGCCCTCATGAGTACTGAGCATGGAGCCGAAAGCCAGATGCTCACTCTGTAAAGGTAATTATTGATCCCAGTACCACTTTGGGATTGAGAGGCAAGTGTTGTAAGAGTCAGTTGTAGCCCAATCTGAGTCCAGAGGTCAGCCTCAGCTTTATCAGCATTGTATGTCATAATAAATGCCAATTTAGAAAGATATCATGTGAGAAGTCAGACCCAATACCTCAGGAAAAGGGACAAGAGAAAATTACTATTACAAAGGCAGGATGAGCGTGAGTCCCAGGTCACTCATCAGGACCTGAGAGTGTTGGATCACCCAAACGCTCTCCT
>BDUI01001458.1:54198-64217 GCA_002335545.1 Apodemus speciosus
TTATGGGGAGGGGGAAACCAGGAAAGGGAAAATCATTTGGAATGTAAACAAAGAATATAGAAAAATAAAACAATGTTACCAAAGGCCTATAGAAAACTGGATCATATTTGAGGCCAATTCTGGGCTTTCCAACCTAAGAAGACTTATATCCTTGGATGACTGAAACTATTGTACATTATCACAGGGCAAAGAACACATGTAATCTGCATGCAATGATAAAAAAGAATTTGTTGAAATTGTAATTTTTTAAGGTGGGAAATTATATTTTAAATTGTTTCTGAATGATTTACTGGGCCTTTCTAGTTTCATTGAAACCATTCTTTTAAACTCTCTCTCTCTCTCTCTTTTTTTAAAACCCCAGTTCCCAGAATWCATCAAAGTCTCTTATATTTTAAAATATATGAAAAAGAATACTTGAATTTTTCTTTTTCTCAAACTTCATCTCTGAACACCACTGGGGAGGAATTATAAATAAGTTATGACTAAAAGCAGCCAGGTCTCTAGCTCTCTGATGAGCAAGTTCATTTCTGAATCAACAGTTATTTTTGTGAGTTATCAACTACTAAGTTTAGAACAAATAAGATTTCAGAGGATAGAATACTAAAATCAGTTCTCAATGAATTTGATGCACCAATCGTCTATCATTTGAGCTTTGTTTCTAAGCCTCCAAAACTTATGCTGGGGCAGACATCAGTAATGTCTAAAGCATCCAGACATATCAAGTGCATTTTCTTTAACTGAATAACCAAAATATCAGAACTTAAAAGAAAGAGAGAGAAAGAAGAGAGAAAGGGGCTACTTGTCTTTTTTCTACTTGTATTCTCTTTTTARGTAAAAACAAATATCCTCATGATATGAGTTTTATTTTTGGCTCATGCTATGAAAGAGATACATTTTATAAGTATATGAATACTTGGTGGAGGTAAACACACTTGTATGTACACTCACCAGCTGAAACTGCCTTTGACGTTCCTATTTGATGCTCTCATGTTTGAAGTCTGAACTGTGGTCGTTGTTTGAAGGTAACAAAACAGAGATAGAATTCTTCTCTCTTTTTTGATGTGGAATACATGACTAGACCCCAGTTTCTCACTCCTTATATTCTCATTACTTGACATGTACTTTTCTTGAGTTATGAGGAGGAAAATCTGCGTAGGTCTTGCCTTTGCCCTTAGCCAGAGTGTTAGCAAATATAATGGAAGAGTGGGTAAAGATGCAACATCATTTGTTCTTGTTTCTGTCCAACTCTTCCATCACCACAAGAAGCACACAGATAGGATAACTCATCCATCCTAGGATAAATCTGTCAGAGAATGTGGGATAGAATCACTCTCAGCCTTTACAAATGTAACTCTACTTGACCTACAGAACTATTTCCAAATTCACCATAAATCAATGAAAGTGAGTTGAACCCCAGATTTGCTATAAATAATAAATACTTGTTCTTTTCAACTACAATAATAGTTTAGTGATGCATTATGCCTTTTGTGGTGGTTCAAATAAGTATGGCCCCATAGCATCATATTTGAAAGCTTAGGGAGCAGCAATAGGAGATAGGACCTTATTAGGGTAGGTTTGGCCTTATTGAAGGAAGTGTGTTACTTGGAGTGGGCTTAAGGTTTGAGAATCTCAAGCAAGGCCTAGACTCTTGTTCTTCGTGATGCTTGCCAATCCGGATGTGGAATTCTTGGTTCCTTCKCCAGCACCATATCTGCCTGGGCACTGCCATGCTGTTCCCCATGATGACAATGGACTAAACCTTAGAACCTATAAGCCAGTTCCAATTAAAAGTTTTCCTTTATAGGCATTGCCTTGGTAATGGCGTCTCTTTAGAGCAATAGAAACTCTAAGACACCTTCCCTTGGATATAATGAAGTTATTTTATTTTCAAATTAGAGAGAATGAGTATCAGAGAACAGCTTTGTCAATCATTGACTCAAGTAAACAGAAAGAACTGAAGAACTACTATGTGGTGGTTGATATTGAGGTCTCTATACAAACWTTGGACAAGTACTRAAACRATATTGAAATGTGGTTTGTTGGAAACTAACAGTTACTATGGATGTATTAATATATTCTGTTAAAGTCTGTTAGAACCTGTGTTGTTTTCTCATAGATCAAGAGTTTGAAAGATGTAACAGAACAGTTGACCAAGGCCCAGTGAAGGCCAGCCTTAGGGAAAACTAGTAGCTATCYAAGACTAGAATTTATGGCTTGGTTCATTCCACCTTACTAAAAGGAACATTTTCAACTTCTTGAGACCTGAACTGCCCAACACTCTTGACTTCTAAGTGTCCACAGAACCACCCAGCCCTCATCTTCCCAAGNCCCCCCAACCAATCCTGATAATCTATTCTCTACTAATTTCTTTTTGAATAGCACCTAACATAACTTCAAAGTAGTATTCCTTGAAGCAGTTGTCTTTGCTTGGGTGCTTCAAAATAGACTGTCAGAATTTGCCAGTATTTATCCCCTCCACTCCCAGAATATTCTATCTTTCATCAAAATAAGATATAATAATGCCTCTTTATYTGTGTGTTTAAGTAATGATATAACTTTGATTTTACTTATATTTCTCCTAAATTAGGCCTGACACCATAGTTGGGAAGGAAGAATGTTTTGGTTTCAGTGTAGTATGCATCGTAGGATTAAAGAGTTACAAATTTTTATTGGAAGTACCACTATTTGAGGATGCTGGGTGACATATCTAGCATCTTTTAGGCTTGAGTTTGATAAGAATAATATGGCAAAAGAAGGCCAGGCATACCAAAGAAATGACCTGAGACATGAGGTTACCTTTACATTCTCATTCACCACTTATGTACCTGAATTTGTGACCTAACTATAAATGCAGCCTTTTTACTACTCTTTCAGAGATTTGAGCTCTAATAAGAATGATAACAAGTGATAAATGTCTTTGAGTTCCATAAGCATCAGATTTCATTTTTTGACATACAATTTTATGGCTTTTTTTTTTATCCCTACAACATAACTTATGCTTGTGATAGTTTGGGCATGGTGTCGAGGGCATGCTTTCTTCTGCCTGGAAGAAAAAAAGAAAGAAAGAAAACGAAATGCCATTGTTTCAAAAATATCCCTTGACGCCATTGATGAGATTCAAAAGAACTCCAAGGATGAAAAGGATGTTGCAGCTTCAAACCCCAACTGGCTCTCTAGAAAGGTGAGTCATTGAGCAGGGCTCTGTATCCAGTGCTCCTGGGGCCAACACACAGGCCAGCATCATCCTTTTGAGCTCATGGGGAGCTGAAATTAACCAAAATATCCTTCCTTGGAGGCTCTTCAGAGAAGGATTTGCTCAGGCTTCTGGGGAGGTGAGGCAGCTCTACTCTTCAGATTTCTAAGATGAAACCCCTGGGGTCCAGATGATGCTAAGCAGGGGTCAGCTGGGACTTTGTAGAATTAAAAGCTTTAATTGGATCTTTTAGAATCTAATATTTTTTAAATGCCCACCCAAGTCCAAGCCGATGGCTTTTTACAATTGAAACTGTAAAATGTGTAGGCTATTTTTATTCTTCTGTGGCCGTAACCTGAATGTGGGAGATTTCCTGTGAATCGATTCAGGAGAAAAAAAAAAAGCTTCAGAACACACCTGTCTAATCAATCAACACTTTAGAATATTGACTTTCTAAAAATAAACTAGTTCTACTTCATATTTCACTCTCCCTTTTACTGTTTTATTCACCACTGGATGATAATTAATTGTAGTGCAAAGGGGTATTTCAATGCATTTGATAAACAGCTGGGAGCATGCGTGACGAGTGTCTATGAATTCTTACCGCAGACCGTGCTCTGGGCTTGAATGTGCTATTTTGGGTAGTATTATTTCCTGTATAACTCCATGGGAATAGCAAATYCAACAGACTGGCAGTACTTTTCACCCTCGGATGCCCAGAGAGCAYGCCCTATGGATAATCACTGCAGCTGTGCTTTTGGGGGCTGGTTCCTTAGATCCAGGGGAAAGGCAGAGAGGCAGCAGGTAGTATTTGGTGTTACAGGCTAATACTTGACCCCTCTTGTAGACCTACTCAGAGCTAGCATGCCTGATCCCCAGGGCTGTCATGCTAAGCACAGGAACAAACATTCTGTTTTAGTGACCTGTGATCTAGCCAGTCCCAATTCAAGACCATTTAACCATTTTTTTGGGGGTAGGATCAGCCAAGAGTAATAACAACCTTGTTATCAGAAAAGGGCGGCAATCTGCAACTTCTGTGAAATAGGCTAGTATTCTCTGCATTTCTTTCTGAAAGGTGAGTTTGTAATATATACAAAGAAACAAATGAGAATGTTTGATGCCTAAACAAGGTGTTGCTTAAACCTAAAGGAAGCAACGTAACTGTAAAAACATGTTTTATGAATCTTCAGTAGAAAAAAAGGGAAAAATCAAGGTGAATCTGACTTGAAGATGTTTGTTTGTTGCTGTTCTTAAAAATACATTTGTCAATGATGAAYGTATTTTGATAATTCTTCCATGCGATAAAAGTAATAACAAATAATCTAAAGGTTCTGTGGTGCAATTTGGATGTCCAAGATTGAATTCCATTTCTGCCAAAACCTGTTATTTGAAATCCTGAGGTACCAAAGAGGCTGCTTGTAGTTTCTTTGGAAATATGTTTCAGCATTTTATAAAACCAGGGTGAATATGTGGTTCTCTTCCTAATTCATTTAGGACAGCTAATACCAAATCCAAAAGAAATGGTTCCGTAATATTTCCACAGAAGCTTCTGACACACTGTTTTGAAACAGAGTGAGTATATTGTGTAGCAATTACTAGGTNGCCGTGTCCCTGGGCAGAAAGCAGAGGAAGATGAGTGCCGCTCCTCAGGACGGCCTCCCTTTCCTTTGTAATTCAGTTCCGGATCTTACTGCCTATATCCATGGCAGGTCTCCCTTCTCAGTCAAACGTCTCAAGAGGTTCCCTTAATGGCACACCCATAACTGTGTTTCTGWGGTAACTACAAATCTTATCAAGTTGGCAATCAAGACGAACCATCCCAGTCCTAATTTATCAAAACTCCGAAGAGAACATAGAATTGTCAGGGTGGTGACATCTGGACCTGGCACAGGTATATGTTGGGTGAGGCAAMTTTTCATAACTTAATGCATGATGTACTTTTAGTTTTGAGCACTGTTTGCATAAGAGGAAAAGCATGTGGGGTCCATTCAGTGATTTCCCCCCCCCCCTCCTGGTTGAACCTCCTCTACAGGTTGAAAGCTGGCCAATCACCTTGACAACTAAGAAAATCCAAGTAGGTGTTTCAGTATGAACAGAGTACAAACACCCTCACCACGAGACCGCGTGTACAGAGATGTGAATAGAAGCAGCGTTTCAGGGGAAGCATTATGACTGAGCTTTCTGCTTTTCTTATTTTGTTTCCATGGTAAGTCTTTCTAAAGGCTGAAATAAGTGTCTCGGCACACACGGGGAGCGGTATGAGGAATGATGCGATGTAGCTACCCAGCACCCTCTCTGCAGTACCTCGTTTGGTTTCCACAAAATCCTCACGGAATAAGGGAGGATTATTATTCTTGTTTCGCTGAGGGTAAACTGAGGACTGAAGAAGCCAGGCGGCCTGGCCATGATGATGCAGTGAGATGATGGCTACCTCAGCTGTGGCCTGGTGTCTCCACCGTGGTTTTGAGAGGTCAGGCCCAAGTGTGTAACCACAGGTGACATCAATGCTGCCTGCTTTCTGTGCCATTGCTTAATGGGTTGGGTTCTTAGTGAGCATGAGACCCACCAGGACATTTAGAAATGCACAGGGACCTTCAGTTTCAATCCCTAAGATGGGTAAGACAAGGCCTAGGGTCCTAGAGCCTGATGCATGTAAAACTGTTCCACAGTAACAAAGAATATAAAACAAAATCTTTAAGAAGCAAGGTCAGAGAGACAGCTCAGTGTTTAAAGAGGTCTGCCTCCAAGCCTGACAACCTGACCCCACCTCTTGGAAAGAGAGAAGCAACTCTCAAAAGTTGTCCCCTGCCTTCCACATGCACACCATAGCATGTATGAATAGATATATACACACTAAATAAATATAATATAAAATCCAAAAAGCAAATGAGTGTTTCGAAAGATGAATTTTATTGCCCACATTTCCAGTCATACCCTATTAGAGAAACATTAAAGAACTTCTCCTTTTAAATACACACACACACACACACACACACACACACACACACACACACACACGCAGGAGGGACACAGGCCGAAACCTCTCTCTGGTGTAATTACAGGAATTAGACTTTGTTCTTACTAACTGCCCGGATGGGAGGTACCCAGGGACAGGGATCTTATACCAAGTTCTGCAGTTGGTGTGACTGTCCAACCTGTTCTGGCCTGACCACCCAACCCATCCTGGCCCGAGCCTCTGACCCATCCTGGTCTGACCATCCAACCTATTCTGGCCTGACCCCCTGAACCATCCTGGCCTGGCCGGCCTCCTGTTCATGCCAGCCTCACTCCGTTTGAAGGCTGCCCTTCTGAGAAACCCATGACTTCCAGTTGGAGTCTAGCCTGGGCCACATGTTGAGATCCTGTGTTAAAGAGATTAACAAATCCCTACAGAGGTGTACCTCACCCAGTGTGTCAGACCTGGCAGTAACTCTCATCCCCCCAGGGCCCTCTGGGGCAGGTACGATTAGTAGATCCACTGTACAGTAGAGAAAGAGACTTGAAGTGATTGTGTAAAGTTTCCAAGACCTTAAGGCTTCTAGGTTATACAGCCTGTGCACATTCGTGTGGGCTGAGGAGAATCTTAGTAGCCGTTGGCCACTCTGACCATGAAAGCCAAGGACACCATCTACTCAGGCACAGCCAAAGGTGCCTTTGTCTTTGGGTTCTTTTATCTTGTCACCAGGGAGCCCATTGTCCATGGTTTTCAGCTCCTTGCAGTGTCCTGGTCTGCTTTGGTAACCACTGTGGAGGATCCTCCTGTGGGGGGAACACATTGGAAGCCTAAGCGCCCTTCATACACAAAGAGCCACACTGTATTACACCCCGCTGCTCAGCTCGGGTGAGGTGATGGGGGCTCGGAGGATGGCATCCTTGGGTTCTACAGCTCTGGAGGGGAGGTGTATGCAAGGTGAAGTCAGAGTGAGCAAACTCAGGCCCCAACTCCCCTCTAATTCAGGAATGGGCTGGAGTGAGAAGTGAACCCCCAACTAAGCACAAAGAGGCCCCCAAATAAAAACTCGACACGGTCAATGAGTGCTGTGTGATGAGCCACAGGAGAGCCAAGGTAAAGGAGAATGTTTCACTCACACTGACCCTGTCATCATGTCTTATTACTGGTGTTATATTCATTGTGACTTTTTACTTTAATTGTGATTTTAAAGGAATATTGTATTAACATAGTACTCATCTTGATTACTGAGTTTTTGGCAGCCTCTACTCTTATACACATAGCAAGCACCTGACCTCATGTCTTCTTTTCCTCCAAAGAGATCATTTTTCATCCACTACTGGGCCCTGAACATCACAGGGAAGTATGGGACGTTTTACCTTAAAACATTTTTTTTTTTTTAAAAAAAAGATTTATTTACTTCAGCCAGTTATGCTGGTACATACCTTTAATCCCAGAACTCAGCAGGCGAAGGCGGTGGCGACTTTTGTGAGTTTGAGGCCAGCCTGTTCTTTTCAAACACTGGCCAACCAATGCAACACAGAGAGGGCAACACAGAGTCTCAAACAAATACACACCACACACACACACACACACACACACACACACACACACACACACATACACACAATGTATATGATGTTTGACCTTCATGTATGGGCATCACATGTGTGCCAGGTGCAGTGGGACCCAGAAGAAGGCATTAGATCCCTTTGGAGTTATAAATGATTGTGAATCACTGTTTGGGTGCTAAAGACCAAGCCCAGATCCCTCCTTGCAAGAGCTAAAAGTTCTCTCGGCAGCTGAGCCCTCTCACCAGGCCCCTTAGCATTGTTTCATGAGCTGTTCATTTTTCATCTGTCTCAAACCTTTCTGTCTTTNTGAAATCCCACTTGAGATGGCTAGTACTAACTATAGTAATGGTGGTGGTAAATTGTTGCTTATTGAATGTATTTTTGAGTGTGTGTGTGATTTCCTATGAATGGTCATCTTTAAGCATCACATTGTCTCATGGTAAACAAGGTAAAATGTTGCTATTTCTACAGGCAGGGGAGCTGAGTCCCCAACCCCCCAGAGGAACACTGGTATCCCATAAACCAGTAACTTGGAGTTAACTTAGGTAGCTTAAACTTGAGCTGTTCTGATACCACTGCAGTTGGTATGCTTTGCCTCTGGCTTGGATAGRAAAGGAAGATTATTCCTTCAAGTCATTTACATTTTTTTAATCTTGAAATCTATAAAACTACAATTTTCTACTGATTTGCTATACATTAAGTCTGTGAATAGAYAGGCTATTCAATCAACTCCAGCATGCCATCTCCCTGTTTGTTTACAGAAGTTAAGACTTAAGTGATGGTCATTAGCAATGTCCTACCAGAAAATTCCTTTTTAGATCGGTAGTAGGCAGGGTTCATTAATAGTTTTTTATTCAAAATCTTGTTAGCTGAATTCTATCTGATTATACTTYGAGGTTCCACCAAAACTTTCACCATTCTGGTGCTAAAACCTAAAAGATCATATTCTAGTTAAAGGCAAAATGGTGCTTCTATCACAAAAGAGAAGCCCTTTTATTGACCTACCCTAGATCCCAAAAGCCTCATGATGAACAAAGTTGAGGGAAATTATGCTAATTCTACTGCCCAAAAAGCCAAAAATGAAGAAGGCATGGAAGAGTTATGCATATAAGACAGAATGTGATAATTTAGCAGAGCTCTACTATTGACAATATCTCTAAAATATAAATAGTCATCTCTTCCTCTGAAAGTCTTTCTCAAATTTGTGGAGTCTCAGGGGCAGCTGTGACAAATGACAACTGAAGTTGTCAGCATCCCCTTAATCAATTCTCTTCCATAGTGTCCGTGGGGAGTACACAATGTCTAACGAGGTTTGGGGATGATTTGTTAGACTAAGTTTTCTATCTGACACAAACTTTCATTAATTATGATTCTCCCTTAGAGGCCACCCAATCAGTGTATCCTTATCTTAAAATAAGAAATAGAAATAATAAAAAAAAGTCTTGTAGAGCATGTGTAAAACCCAGAAAGTAAAAGTATAAGTGGTTTCTACCCTTAGATGATAATTTGAAAATGAGTCCAATTCACTGGTATAGACACTTACATCTGGAATATTAAGGACTCCTCTAGCTCAGAGATAGGAACTAGAGCTACCTTCACTGAAGTATAGGGAAAGAAAGATATGGAGTGATGGGTGGGAGGTGAGATTCCAGCAGCCAGAGATGATCTTCACTAATGTATTTCTTAGACTTGACAGTGTTTCAAGATATTTCATTTATTATATTCATCACAAGGGTTTGGTTTTGAAAGCTCCTGGTCCTCAATGAAGAGGAAATAAACATGAAACCCTGGCATTATTTTTTATTTACCCAACTGGCAAATATTAATCATTTTATAGTGTGCTATATCATAAAATACTTTGAAAGTAAAAGCAGTCACAGGAGGRTAAGTGTGATGTGTTTTACTTGGACGGTTTATATACTTAAGGAAAAATTGTTTTGGGTATTACTACAATGTCAACATTGCATGCATTCCACCACTTAGCTTTATYCATAATCCCCTTGTTCTTATTTGAGACAGAATCATAAAACYAGACTGGCTTTTAATTCATTCTATAGCACGAGCATGTCTTGTGATTCTCCTGCCACAGTCTCCCCAGCAAATGGGTCTATGGGACAGATACCACAAGGCCTAGTTCAAAATTTAAATTTATATTTCCTCTGATTATAAATTAAAAAATACTTATGTGATATGAACATGTAATTAAGTGTAAGCTTAGTTACTACCACTCTGTAGGTAATATCAACAATGAGAAACAAGCTAACACTGACCAACAGGAAACTGACAAAATTATGCTGTATCT
>BDUI01001458.1:66287-78829 GCA_002335545.1 Apodemus speciosus
ATCTCATCCCAGTAAGAATTGCCAGTGTCAAATAAGTGCTGACAAGTTTGTGGAGGAAGATGGGATCTTGAGCCCTGTTGGTTCAACAGAGATTACTAGAGTCATTATAGAAAATGGGATGGAAGCTCCTCAAAGGAAAAAGTACCTATCATATAATAATAGTGAATAAGTAATTTCGCTATTAAATACTTAGGCATATTCTCAAATAAAATTATGTTGMGGAAGTATCTGAAATCATATGTTTACTGTAGTATTATTAACTATAGCCAAAAAAGGAARCAACCTAAATCTCCAACATTGAGGAAAAGATTAGCAAAATGTTACTACAAATGTTATTAGTAAATAACCAATAAATTATTATTTGGCCATAAAAGAGAACAAAATCTTAAGTTTTGTGGCAGGAATGGAACTAGAGGACATATGTTGAGTACMACTATCTAGGCATTTTATCTAGGTATCAAGATATTTTACTCATACGTACAATGTAATAATCGTAAATTGATCATATATTCAGAAGTTGAAATTAGACTAGCTATTTAGGAAGGGAACAGGGAGACATTGATTGAAAGGTAGTAAGTTGCATTGCAGTCATTGCATGGTAGGATGACCATGGGTAATGATAATATACTAAACACTTAAAGCCCCAAATTACTTGGAATGTTTTAGCATAAAGAATGCCCTATTAGACAGCACACTGTGACAGATTAAAACCACAGTGTTGGCAATGGATTACCTCTTTTAAACCTGTTGGCCAGTGAGGTTCCATAGAAACCCAAATAGTACAGTTAATAGTCATTGCTCTTGGTTACCTACCAGAACRTCATGCTAAGTCCTAATTGGTGAAGATACCGCACACTCGAGTCATAGGGCACAGAGAAATCCAGCTGGCACTGACCTGGAAGCAGCATCCTTTTATAGTGCTGGAAGATGCTATGCAAGAAGGGCAATCATTAACACTAGTCAGCTGGGAACTCTGCAAGCTACAGTAACAGCCATCCTGGAAGGATATGTTCACTGGTGYAATAGTGATGAAAGCAATAAGGGTGTAACTAATAACTTTGTGATTGAACTAAAGGCTGCCCCACAAGTTGAAACCCTATCTGGCAACTATATTTCATCTATGAACCTATGGAAAGACSYTAGGCCCTAGGGGGAGCCTACTACTKTTATTGTGCTCAGTGAGCWTATTAAACTTATTGCTAATGACAGGMTTTAGTGCTTCTCTAACCCCCCATTACAGAAGCTTCTCTGTATAGTAGATGGTAAATGACACAGACCTACAGTTGGTCAAAGTGCAGAGAATACAGATGCTCAGCCTTAAACAGGACACCAGTATCATACCACTTCCTGCCAAGGCTCAGAAATTATTGTGGAAGACAGGGCTGGAAATGGATAGTTGTTAGGAAGAGGGGAATCAGTTTCCATAAGTTGTGTGGTCCTGGTGCACTGATCACAGAACCAGGAGTATATGAACAGCACAAATTGTGTTTGATGGATTAAAAAAAATAAAAGAGGACAAAAGATGTGTAGACTGAGAAGGGGGGAAGGGATCTTGAGAAATGGGGGAGGGGATGAAAATGAATAAAATGCTTATAATAAAATTATCAAAGAAATAATAAGAATGTAAAAATAACTGATAAATGCTTGGGCTGATAGGTATTGGTTCAAACTGATTAAATTTTCATAAAAATTTAACACACACATATGATGTATGTGTATATTAAGGCACGTTTCCTTATTAATATGAGCAGAAATGCAAGGTGAGTTTTCACTGTGGGCAGTAGTCATAAAAGCAGACTCGAAAATGCTGATGGCAAAGAGTTGGCTATTTATATCAAGAGAATCATAAAGAAGTTAAAAGGTGTTATAAGGTGTTAGATATTCTGATAGTACATTATTACTGGATGTTTACTAAATGGCCTATGTCTAGATAAATGGCTAATTTTCTCATTATTCCAAATTGAAAGTGACCTTTACTACCTGCCTTTTTGGGATTCAAAGACTATTACTTGATCTGGATAGGTAGTGTATAACATTCTACTTCCTCAAGGAGAGTTTTATGAGAAGCTTTCTTTCAAATACTTCTTGGAAAAGTGAATCTTTAGCATGTTTAACTGAGATAGACAATGAATGTTGTAATCACTAAATGCCAAGAACTTTATCTAAGAAGCAGCTACTAATTAGAACTACTTGTMCTGGATTCATAATAATTTAGGTCTTGGATCACCTGCCTAGGTTTAGCTTCAATCCTTATGCCTCAGTTCCCAAAAAGGAGAATAAAACAAAAAGTCTTGTTCCACAAATGTCTGGGTGTGTTGCCAAACTTCTACTAGAACAAAGATAGTTCTCTTATCTAGAGTTCCTATGAAGTCAGGTATGCAAATAAGTGTTACCAGTGAGTCCCCACAAGCACAGGGTTTCCCCCAAAGAACTAATATATTTCTTCTTTTGCATTAGTGAGAGCAAATTAAGTTGCCAAATTGGCTTGATCTTTGCCACCAAAGTAAAAATTTTGGTTCAGTAGCATTAGTTGTGGTATTTCCTTTCCTGTTTCATGCTATGGAATATTTTGCTTATATAAAAGTATGTCTTTATGCCACATCTGATTCTTTTATGGAATGATATGTAGACATATACACACATGGAAAAACCTTACTTTTAATTTTAGGAAGACTAATTACTATATTAGGAGTTCAAGAATAAGTCTAAGTGAGAATTATATGACCAACCCTTTTTAAATCTCACTAAAGGGTTAATAGACAGTAAAGGTTAATATTTATTTGCATCACTGCAGAAACAAATAAATGTAGCACAATTATTCATTTATTTGAGTGCCTGAGAGCCGACTTTATATTTATCTTATTGACACGGTTTACATTACAAAATCCAGGCTGGTGGCACTTCTTGTAGGCTATGGCCTCACTCCAAGCTGCAGAAGCTCATTCTGGATCACGAATGATTTAGTGAAGGCTCACCCACCACCGCTGCCAAGAGGAGGAAATTATATTGAAAAGCACATTCCAGAGAAAATGTAATGGTCTCTTGTCTAAGAAAGGTGAAGCCAGGACAAGACATGGATATCTAACAATGAGATTAGAAGAACCTGGGAAAAATTGAGAAGAAAAAAAAATACAAGGAGGAAGCAAGAAGTGTAGTGTTACTACATCATTGGGAGTCTTTCAACTTGTTATCTACACACAACATTCACTCACTTAGGTCTATTTAAATATACAGTATGATACACACATATGTATACACTACACCCACATATATATTGCTGGGGTCACAGAAGTTTATGTGTGTGTGTGTGTGTGTGTGTGTGTGTGTGTGTGTGTGCGTATACACATATACATACCTGATCTCTGAATATAATAAAAGTAAACGACTGGTAAGATACACTTAAGTTCCTTAACTGGTTGGTTTTAAATTAATTCAAAGTGTATGCACCAAGCCGTAAACAGATGAGCTATTCAAACAAAGGTAGAAGAGCCTAAGAGTCTGTTTATGCCACTGCCGACCTTGGAGAAGAAAGCCTTTATGAATCACACAGTTTCAAAGACCAAGAGTTTGAGAAAACTTCTACATCATTTGAGAGCCCAATCTTGCCTGCTACTTTGGATGAAGCTTTGTGAAATTTTGAAAGAGGACCCAGTTAAATTCATCCTGGTATGATGACCCAAGGAAACTAAGATAAAGATGCTAATTTTGTGATAATGTGCTGTGCTGAAAAATTTTAATACAATCTAATATAATGCTACTCAGTACTATAGGAAGAGGTGCGCTTCTGAAGAATATATATTTAATACAAGTTTAGTACCTCTATATGAGTATCCGTAAATGAACACTCATGCAAATAAAATCCACATACACTCAAATCTGACATCAAGGGAGAAAAAGCAAACTTGTTTTTGCTAACTTCATCTCTTATCCCATACATTTAGATGAAGACAAACCCATCTTGGTCTATTAAACACCTCATCATCATCACTGATACTTTGTAGTTTATCTTTCTAACAAATTAGTCATCAAAACTCACAAGATCTTAACTCTGTATTACTCGTACTAAGGCTCCACCTCTACTGATACTCATGAGTTCTTGGATCCAACTGACCTCCCAGTCCATAATTTCCCCACCAACACCTGAAGCCTACAGTCTTCTATTAGCTCTGGAGGTCATCCCTAAAATGCCCAGTAGAGAAGAAACAATGTGGGTGGTTGGTTGAAAATGGAAGAAAAGAAATGAGACAGGAGACCTGTGTGGAGAGTGTGGGTATATTTGCACATCTTTTTGGGCTCTGGACATTCTTGGGAAGAATGGAAATCCATGTTAGGCTTGCAACAGAGGAATGGTATTTAAAAGAAGTTCAGCATCATCTCTCAGTGTAGGAAATCATTATTAATTTGGAGATTAGTGTTCTGTTATGAATCAGCAAAATGCTAGCAAGGGAAAAAACTGATTACTAACTCTCTAACCTTGAAGAGATTAGATAAAATAATATTTGTTCCTAACTTTCCATTCTAGAAAAATACATTTAAAACTACTGCCTTGATCATTTAAAAACAGTAATTTTGGACAAGCAGAATTTGGAAGATGAAATAGTATAAATTGCTTAAGGGGTCTGTTTTTATGACCCTTAATCCTGGCTCTTTCTCCCTTTTTCTAAATGCTGAAATGTGAGACAGTACTAACTAGTCAAGAACACTAAATTAAAGACTGCTGAGCACGGTTAATTTTGGGAATGTACACAAGTCTGTACAGCAACAACGCTTGTGTCTCAACGGCAGCTAATGAATAAGATTGGAGCAAAATAGAGTTGGCTGTCAACAGAGAATATTTTCGTGTTTGTTTAGTGARTAACACAGATGAGTGGAGACATGCCAGGCATGATGGTTCACACTTACAACTCCTGTACCAGGGAGGTTAGGCCAGGAGGATCAGTTTCAAGGGCAGCCTCAGATACACAGTGAGGACTATGCCAAGAGTCTCAAACCCAGCAACCCACAAATCAAAACAAAACAAAAACAGATGAACAGAGAAAYCCCTGCTTTCAAGTGTGAAATGGCAGAATACCAGTCTCCATCTCTACACTGAAGAGGAAAAACCTTTTTATATGTTACCTCTACACCTAAAACTCAATGCTAAAATGGTATTTGAGACTATCTCCCATCTCCAGATAGTCCTGTACACAAAGTGGCCATGTCTAAGCAGCTAGTCTGCAGATGAAATGATAAAGGGACATTTCTGGAGCTAAACTGTTCCTCTTCTTTATTCCTTGCCCTTTTTGATTCCCACAGAACGTACACTCCTTGAGAGATTTAAAGGAGAAACATGCATGCTGTTGCCATCCAAAACATAGTGTCCAATTCTAATTCCCTGTGATTTAGAAGGGAAAATTCCAAGAACTTAAGCAGAGATCAAGGGAAAATTCTTTTTGTAAGATATACCCAGATGACACAGATTTTTTAAAGCTAACACAGCGAGGGGGATGACTGGGCAGATCTTGAAGCAATCTGGTGATCATGTGCTAAGCCATCGCTTGTTTTAAGGCTACACTTGCACGTGGGGCTGTCGACAGCTGAGCAGTGGGGACCGGAGCTAAGGCTGCTAACTGCACAGCTCACCAGATACGGGAGTGGGATTTGCCACGCCAGCCATGCAGAAGTCTGATTGAGCCAGTAGTCTGGGAAGGAGAAAATATAAAGGGTTTTCTGCTCTTCAAGGCTTAAAAGTATGTGAGATTGCATGAGGCAGAACCATATAAAATTGGTAATATTTCAAAACTTTCATAAAGATAGGTCAGCACTGCATTGAAGAAATGAAGAGGAGAGAATTCATTTAAAGTGTTTGTGTAATATTGCATATACATATATACATACACATAATATATACATATATATGTTGCTGTTCAGAGGCAGAGAGATGACTGATGATAGAAAAGAAGCCATAGCATTCACAGTGCGTTTGAACTCTGTGCTTTTGGAAACAAATGCCAGTATGCTCAAGTTAACACAACGTTCCTAGACAAGTAAGAAAGATTTGTGGAAATAAGAAATCAAAATGGTCTCATACAATATTTCAGTAGCTACATTAATTTGAAACAAAGACTTTTAGTGACTTCCATGAAATACTGATTTCAGTCTTATCACTGTCTTATAGCATCTTCAGGTAACATCAGATCAGATCTATTCCTACCATGGGATGGAAAATTTCATCACATCAATTGGTTTTGCATATTATGAACAAAACATAGAGTATAAACATCGGAAAATTATAATATGTACCAGAAGGGAATATCAATTGCCAAAAAACGTATCCTTGTGGTAGAGACAATCTTCATAAGACTAGAAAGACAGAGTAATCCTGGTGGGATGATATTTGTGAAAGGAAATAGTTTTATTTCTCTCTTTGCTGGTTTTGACTTCTTTTTTTTCCAGACAGGGTTTCTCTGTGTAGCCCTGGCTTCCTGGAACTCACTCTGTAGACCAGGCTGGCCTCAAACTCAGAAATCTGCCAGCCTCTACCTCCCAGAGTGCTGGGATTACAGGTGTGCGCCACCACCACCACCGCCCTGGTTTTGACTTCTTAATCATTGAAAAACATTATTATTTGGAGACTCCAAAGTGATTTTAGATGGAAAAATAGCAAGCAACATCACACCTTTTTCATGTGCAAACAAAATGTTTATACCAAGATAGAGCTATTTTCCCCACTACCGATTATTATAATCTAAGTCCCTATATTGAATTCTCCCACCTTGATCAGATATATGAGATAAAGGTAAAGCAAATGTAGCATTGCTTTGGAAARTAAAGATCTTCAACCTCATGTTTAATTTTCAGTTATGATTAATAAGATTCAACAAAGGACAACTCTGTAGGGGTAACATGTCTGAAGTCCTATCTTTCTGGTAAGCAGGTTTTGAAAGGACAACATAGGAAGACTCCTGGTGCTTGGTATCTTTCATTTCCTGTATACCACTGTTGAAATGGGCAACCTATATACTTGAGAAAACATCTATAGAGTCACAGCATAGTAGAAAGCTTATTTTCTTATATACTCTTTTTTCCATTGTTCAGATTAGTTTCCATTGAATACCAAGAAGGATTTGTGTTAACTCTCTGCACCCAACCTTTTATAACAAAGGATTTGAAAGTTCTTTACAGTCTATCACTGGCTCCCCTTTTCTCTCTTGTACTCTGAATGTTTTCCCTGGCTTCATCCTTGAGCTTCCTTTCCATGGACAAAGAATTTTTGGGAATTCTTATTGATACCTATTGTATTCCTGTGATTTTCGAACTCATGTATACCATTATTCTATTCTTTTGAGTTGTGAGATCTGACAAAATGAGATCTGAAGTTAGAAGGTCTCTGGCTTTGACCTGTAAGCAAATCTTTGAGTTCTGTATGCATCAGTGTCTTTGATTGCGTACTGGTAAGAGTGCTTGCTTGCCTGATTGCCGAAAGGATCAAGTACAATGTGATCTCTCTTCTTGACTAGCAGACCTGTTAGTCAATAAATGATGATGCTCAAAAAGTGGTGTTCATGATGATGACAATGACAAGGATAATGCTGATGACAATTATCTGCCTGACATCTCTATTTGAATGTTCATAGGCAAATTCACCAACTTTCTTCAGCTGGTCTGGTCAGCAATATTACCCGGGTGGCTCAGTATATACCTGAAAATACCCTTGCTCTTCTTCACCATTCTACCTCTTCCTGACTGATTGTGATGGATAAACTGAACTTTTCTGCTGATATCAGCCATGCTTCTTTTGATGCTGTAGTCTACCTGGTATCTATCATTCATCCCTCCTCCTCCTGGATTGCTTTTCCAAAATTCAACTAGATGTTCCATCTGTAGACATTAATTACTTCTACACTTCCTTTATGCTACCAAGAGACACTGTCTTTTATAATACAATTATCATGGTTTCCTTTAACTTAAAACATTTTTTGAAAGAAGTCCATTAGCATAGTGTATTCTAAAACTCTTTGACAATATCTTTTAAATATTCAGTGATAAACAGATGCCACTAATATTTTTAGGGAGTTGTAAAATTCTTAATTTTAACATGGAAAATTGCTACTGTGTTTGTATCCTAATGCTAACAAGGTGACCAGGAAGAAGGATAACAAAGAAGAAAATAGATGTATATATTCATGGTGACTATTCTATAAAATAATAGTGCTATGAAAAAAAATATAGTCATGTGATAAGTAAATAACCAAACCCTGTGAAAATATACAGCAAAAATCAGGTGTGAGGGCCATCTCTTTGTTTGTAGTGTATTTATTTTTTATTAAATATATTCTTTATATACATTTCAAATGATTTCTCCTTTCCTGGTTTGCCCCTCCCCAAAAGTCCCATTAGCCCTCATCCCTCCCCCTGTTCCCCAATCAACCCCCTCCCATTTCTCTGTCCTGGTATTCCCCTATACTGCTGCCTCAAACCCTTCCAGGACCAGGGGCCTCTCCTTCCTTCTCCTTGGACATCATTTGATATGTGAATTGTTACTTGGGTATTTAAAACTTGCGTATTTGACATACTAATGGAGTTTTTTAATTACCATGAAAATGAAAAGTTGAGGAAGTTCTTATAGAAATGGTTTGGGAGAATAGCCATCCTGGAGAATATGTTCAGAACTAAAACAGCAAAGGGAGAGCAGAGGATGTTTTGCATGAGTGAATGTTGTTGTTGGAGGAGTGAGTATGTGCTTGGTAGGTCTAACAAATGTGGTACAGCAAATACAAAGGTTAGCAGTGTAGTTAGAAATTATATGAAGGTAGATACTAGCCATTGGTAGATACCAAAAACAAAATGCAACTGAGAGGAGAAAACAACTTAGGCAAGGTTTCAACAGTATGCAGACATACACCAGTGTCTGGATATCCTGGAACTGATGATTACAGAAATAGTTGATTAGAAGACAAAAGCTAGAATGCCTAGTATTAGGGATAGAATGGGACAGACTCCACCAAAGTGGTTTCATAAGAGAAAATAATTTGACATGATATTCTTTACCATTTTCAACTAGATCAGAAAACAAATTTAAAGAAATGCATTAATCTTCAGTGTAATTTCATATACACTGAAATGTATATGTATTTCACACCACACACACACACAAACACACACACACACACACCATATATCACAATAAAAAGACATTTGTTCTACTTAGTTCAATGACATAATTTCCTCTCTATAAAAACAACCCTGCAAATTTCAACTGAAGTTGAATAATTGTTTGCCTTGATTAATAATTCAGACTTGACCCCACTAAAACAAACAAGCAATTAGGATGACCTCYGAGAAGTCAAAAGGTAATTAATATTGTATGTTTTTCTTAGGTGTCCAGATACTTATGGATTCCTTAATCATATTTTCCTTGACTACACTTAATAGGTTATTTGGTTTTACATTGTTAAATCATCAGCCAACAAACACCATTTCTGCTTAGAAAATTTTAAAGTCATATCTTCTTTGCCATCACTCCTTCTGCACTATTAGCTTCAGATTATCATCATTTATTTCTCTTTAAAATTAGCATTAAAGTAACAGATTTCCCACTTTAAAATTTGTTCAACATCTTTAGCCATCAGGGAAATGCAAATTAAAACAACTTTGAGATTCTATCTTACACCTGTCAGAATGGCTAAGATCAAAAAACACAAGTGACAGCTCATGCTGGCATGGATGTGGAGTAAGGCGAGCACTCCTCCATTGCTGGTGGGAGTGCACACTTGTATAACGACTTTTGGGAATCAATACGGCAGTTTCTCAGAAAACTTGTAATCTAGTTACCTCAGACCCAGTCATACCAGTCCTTGGCATCTACTCAAAGGATGCTCCCTCCTACTACAAGGACACTTGCTCAACTAGGTTCATAACAGCTTTGTTCATAATAGCCAGAAACTTGAAACAAACTAGCTATCTCTTAACTGAAGAATTTTTAAAAATGTACATTTACACAATGAAGTATTACTCAGCTGTTCAAAAAAAAAGATCTCCTGAAATTTGCTGGCAAATGGATGAAACTAGAAAAAAAGTCACCCTGAATGAGGTAACCCAGACCCAGAAAGAAAAACATGGTATGTACTCACTTATAAGTGCTATTAGCTGTAAAGTATAATCGTGGACCTCGAGAGACAAAGTAACCAGGAAAGCTTGTGCATGTGTGTGTGTTGGGGGGGGGGNACACACACACACACACCATATATCACAATAAAAAGACATTTGTTCTACTTAGTTCAATGACATAATTTCCTCTCTATAAAAACAACCCTGCAAATTTCAACTGAAGTTGAATAATTGTTTGCCTTGATTAATAATTCAGACTTGACCCCACTAAAACAAACAAGCAATTAGGATGACCTCCGAGAAGTCAAAAGGTAATTAATATTGTATGTTTTTCTTAGGTGTCCAGATACTTATGGATTCCTTAATCATATTTTCCTTGACTACACTTAATAGGTTATTTGGTTTTACATTGTTAAATCATCAGCCAACAAACACCATTTCTGCTTAGAAAATTTTAAAGTCATATCTTCTTTGCCATCACTCCTTCTGCACTATTAGCTTCAGATTATCATCATTTATTTCTCTTTAAAATTAGCATTAAAGTAACAGATTTCCCACTTTAAAATTTGTTCAACATCTTTAGCCATCAGGGAAATGCAAATTAAAACAACTTTGAGATTCTATCTTACACCTGTCAGAATGGCTAAGATCAAAAAACACAAGTGACAGCTCATGCTGGCATGGATGTGGAGTAAGGCGAGCACTCCTCCATTGCTGGTGGGAGTGCACACTTGTATAACGACTTTTGGGAATCAATACGGCAGTTTCTCAGAAAACTTGTAATCTAGTTACCTCAGACCCAGTCATACCAGTCCTTGGCATCTACTCAAAGGATGCTCCCTCCTACTACAAGGACACTTGCTCAACTAGGTTCATAACAGCTTTGTTCATAATAGCCAGAAACTTGAAACAAACTAGMTATCTCTTAACTGAAGAATTTTTAAAAATGTACATTTACACAATGAAGTATTACTCAGCTGTTCAAAAAAAAAGATCTCCTGAAATTTGCTGGCAAATGGATGAAACTAGAAAAAAAGTCACCCTGAATGAGGTAACCCAGACCCAGAAAGAAAAACATGGTATGTACTCACTTATAAGTGCTATTAGCTGTAAAGTATAATCGTGGACCTCGAGAGACAAAGTAACCAGGAAAGCTTGTGCATGTGTGTGTGTTGGGGGGGGGGGATACAAAGATCTCCCTGGGAAGAAGTAATAGAATAGATTTTGTGGGTGAACTGGGGGGCAGGTGCAGACAGGATCAGGAGAGATCAGGTATTGAGAATAGAGGAAAAGAATACTGGAAGAGATGACTGGAATTAGGGAGCCATTTTGGGGCAAGGTAGGAAACTAGCACAATGTAAACTCCATGGGATGAATCTGCAATACTACCAAAGACCCCAAGGGATGGGAGATACAGAGCTAGAACTGGGGGTCTTCTGAAACCAGGCAATGAGACTGGAGCCTAGCATGATTGTCAACAGAGAGAACAAAGAGATTTCACCTAGCAACTCATGAGAGAAAAAGGAGTGTCCCACAGCCAAATATGAGGTAGAGCTGGAGGAGTCCTGTGGAGGTGGGGAGGGAAGGACTGGAGGAGACAGAGGGGTCATGGACATGGCCTACATAATCAATTAACCCGGTCTCAGTGGGCTCACAGAGATGAGGGCCCCTGTGTGGGTCTGACCTAGGTCCTTTGTATATATGTTATGGTTGTGTAGCTCAGTGTTCATGTGAGATTCTTAACTCTGGGAACCGGGGTTATCTCAAAACTATTTTGACTGCATTTTGGACCCTTTGCATTCTACTGGGTTCCCTTATGGAAACTTGATGTGAGAATACATGTGCCTGGTTTGTTTTTGTTCTTGTTTTGTTTTGTTTTTGAGCTTGTTATGCTACATTTGGTGTCCCTAGGAGACTTGCTCTTTTCTRAGGGGAGTCAGAGGCAAGCATGGATCTGGTGTGAAGGGAAGATAGGGAGAGAGAATGGGGGAAGAGAATAGAGAGAAAATTGCAGTTGGGAATGTAATATATGAGAGAATAAATTWAAAAAGAGAAAAGATAACAGGTTTCTTTACTGCACTTAAATATGCTTTGTTCTGCCTGTTCTTCCCCTGAAGTATCTCCCTGTCCTTCTCTCTGCTTGAACTCTCTAGTCCCCCTCATGCCTTTTTATATTTTCTTATCACTTGTATGTATTGTTTTACCTTCCCCAACCTCTTTTGCTAAGACTCTTGTCTCTTGTGGCTTCTTTCTAGGTTTATGGCCCATGTTCRCACTGCCCTATTAATACACGTGAAACTAGAATCAACACATTGATGAGAACATGTAGCATTTGTCTTTCTGAGTCTCAGCTACCACACTTAATACTCTTCAGATCCATTGATTTTCCTAGAAATTTCCTTCTACTCAATGGCTGAATACTTCCACTGAATATTCGTGTGTGTGTGTGTGTG
>BDUI01001459.1:117149-135100 GCA_002335545.1 Apodemus speciosus
TGTAGCCCTGGCTGTCCTGGAACTCACTCTGTAGACCAGGCTGGCCTCAAACTCAGAAATTCGCCTGCCTCTGCCTCCCAAGTGCTGGGATTACAGGCGTGCACCACCACCGCTGGGCACAAGCACTGTGATTTTTAACAARTCATGTACATACTGTTTTGCAGCATTTTCTAAGCTACAGAACCACATGAACTATACATTTTCATATTTGAGAGAAATGTATAAATTTTAGGAGGTGAATCACTACATTTCTTGAAACATGAGGATCTTAAAATTATGTATTTGAAGAATATAAATTATTAACTTTCAGAGCTTTCATTTAAGCCCTTTTATAGGGGTTATATCTTATTACTTATCAAAGTTATTCATAATATCTTATATTCAAGAATCTTCAAACTTAAACCTCTGAGCTGACAGTACTTACAGAGATCTAACTTACCTCTTCATTTTCAATTAAAATTAAATCTTGCCGGGCGGTGGTGGCGCACGCCTTTAATCCCAGCACTTGGGAGGCAGAGGCAGAGGCGGATTTCTGAGTTCTAGGCCAGCCTGGTCTACAAAGTGAGTTCCAGGACAGCCAGGGCTATACAGAAAAGCCCTGTCTCGAAATAAATAAATAMATACATACATACATACATACATACATACATACATACATACATACATAAATGCATAAATACATAAATAAATACATAAATACATAAATAAATCTATCTTACTGAAGTATGCTGTGTGTGGTAGTTATTCTTGATTATCACCATGAAACTGAATTTCTGGGCATATTTATAAGAGATTTTCTAGATTAGATTACCTGAAGGAAGAAAACCTACCTGAAATGAGTGTGGTACCATTCAATGGGCTAGGGTCCAGGACTGAATAAAAAGGGAGAAACTAGGCTAAGTGTGAACATTTCATCTGTTTCTTGACTGAAGAATACAATGTGAGCAGTTGTCTCGAGCTCCTGATGCTTTGGTTTCCTTCCTCACAATGATGGACTGTACCCTCAAACCATGAGTCAAAATAAAAACTTCCTTCCTAAAGTAGCTCTTGTCAGGTTTTTCACCAAAGGCAATGAGTATACTATACATTTAGTAACATGCAAAAATCACAAGCATGTGATAAATGGTCACAACCACATATCCAAACAAATTAGGAATCAGAACTCAAACTCCCTAGAAATCTCTCCCGTGTTTATCCTGCCTCTTCAGTAGCAATACTCCACCCCTAAAATCAGTCCTGTATCTTAACTCTAACCCGAAATGTTTTGCTTTGAGAAAGATTTTACATAGTTATTATACACTAAGTCTCTGTCTTATTTTGCTCAATTTGTATTTGTGAAATTTGTTTGTTACAGTAAATAGCAATGACAGATATATGGTATTGCAATGTATGGCTACACTACAATATATCTACTCTATAATTTGTAATTTCTGATGTTTGATGATTATAACTGGTATTGCTAGGTGAACTGATTTTGGCATAAGCATGTATGCATTCCTCTGGTTACATACCTAGACCAGAAGCATGGCACACTGCATAGCCAAGTAGTCACTACAGCACACTACCAACATTTCTCCAAATGCTAGCATTAATAAGGAAAAGAAAAGCTCAGGGAACTAGAGTGATGGAGAAGCATTCACATGCATAAAAATCTCCAATGGTTTAAAGAAGAACCAGAGATAAATCCAGGAATTCATTCTACTATTCCCTCTTAGACTGCCGAAGGCAATACAAGTAGGATTTGTTAAACTAAAAATCTAATCTCAAGAGACAAAACAAACTCCTAAATAAGGCCAAAAGACCTTGGTTGAACCTAAGACAAAAACCTGAGGGAGTTTACATTTCACTAGTTAAATATGACCTGACCCAAGCCAGGTAAGCAGATATTCTGAGTCAAGCTTCTTTCAGAAGTTGAGTGGCTATCGTGCTTCCACTTGTTTCATGAACTTATTGCTTAGGGATAATCTTTATGAAAGCATTCTGAACGGCTAGAGCGCTCCAGATGATGTTGTAGAACAGCTGTACCAACACACCATAAAATAACAAATTCAAGAGTTGTCTTCAAGTAAAGAAATCTTTCAAACCTGTAATATATCAATAATAATAAAAAATGGAAAAGTCTTTCTGCATGATATATTATAAATACCTGGCACTATCTTTTCCCCAAAAATACACCAAAGATAGATCACTTATTACTGGTAATAATAACAACAGTTTTTAGTTTCCAAGTATTTTTACCTATAATTCATTAAAGGGCTAAAAAGGAAAAAAACTAACAAAAACCATGTCAGAGAGAAAAAGCAAATTCTTCTTAGTGGTATTTTAGAGACACATGACTACTTGCAGGGAGAACTTCTTCAGTAACTAACCTTAGATTCTTTGGAGCACTAGTTTATGGTGCTCTCCAGCAAAAGTCTTTATGGCTTAAAAGGAAGAAACAATAAAGTTTTGAAACTCTATAGCCCACACAAAACAAAAAATAAAAATAAGTCTTCCTTATTCACAAAACCTACTAACACAAGAGGTAGTAGATACCATAAATTCTTAAAAGTAGGAAATCACTTTGCCCTATCACCCACCTCCAAAACCAAGAACACTTAAATCGTCAGTGCAAATCTTGTTCTGTGAGCTGTGTTCATCCATCTGTTCTCATTTCCCATTGACTCCTTCCTCCATTCAAGATAAAACGCAGAACCCCATCTAGGATTAAGGGCATTTGCAACCACAATTCTCTAATTGGGAAACTTATTGAGCAGAGTACTCTTGAATAGAAACAAAAACTAAACAACAACTTTACATACAATACAGTAAAAGAGTTTTGTCATTTGGGAAGCAGAAATACCTCATTCCAATATACTCACTTACTAAAAGTGATCCCCCAAATGAGACATTTGATTTCTAAGTGAACTGCTCTAACATCTAGTACAAAAAAAATAAAAAAAATAAACAGCAAAAGGGGGAAACATAATAGAAAAACACATACAGGACGATTATATTTTAGAGAAGTTTATCAGTTCATGAAAATTAGAAACTGCCAATCATATATATAGTGGGGGCTAAATTTAAATATGCCAGTTCTGCTGGTTGGCTTTTATCAACCTAACAGATCTCGATATTTGCAAAGAAAGAAACTTCATTGAGGAAAATGCCTCTATAAGACTGGCCTGTCAGCAAATCTGTGGCCTATTGTCTTGATTTATGACTGACATGAGAGGGCCCAGATCACTATGGGCAGCACAACCAGTAAGCAGTTACTTCATAGCCTCTGCTTCAGTTTTTGCCTCCAGGTTCCTAACTTGAGTTTCTGCCCTGAGTCCCTTCCAAGTGCCCTACAACTGTAAGCTGAAATAAACCCTTTTCTCCACAAGTTGCTTTTGGTCATGGTCTTTATCACAGCAATAGAAACCTAAGTAGAATGCCAACTCTTCTAGAGCATATGCTAGTGTTTGCTTTTATTGTAATGTCCGCCAGATTGTTTTCACATTAATAGTTTCCCTTGTGTAGTGGAGGCCTCTGGTGGTCACACTTATCTTTGCAGTCTGTGGCTAGACAGGTTGACTCACCCTTCTAAAACTCCCCAGCTCATAATCCCTAGAGTGGCTACTGCTCAAGATGAGGGTGTTTCCCAACTGTGCTAGGACTGTAGGAAGCAACCACATCCACTGAGGTATGTAGAGACACAGGGTCTTTTTTCATACTTTCAAGACTCAAAGCATTAATCGGCCTGCTGAAATAACACAGCACTGTTATGTACTGTGGGTGTAAAACAGACAGCTGCAGCTTCAAGATTTCCATGTTCTATAGCAATGAAAGACAGATGTGTGGCTGCACAGGTTTGAGTTGAGGTCCAGGTCCATCAAGTGAAGGATCCTTACTATCAGTTGATGAAATGTGCTCCCAGAAAACAAGTGTGGGAACGCTTTTCCCCATGTATCTTCTGTCTGAGTTGAACCTACTACTGCATGCTGTCTTGTTCTTAGTAAATCTKTTTTTCTCGCCTCTTGCTTTCTTTTTCTTCCATAATATTATTCTCTACTCCTGCCCTTACTTAACTTTGCTTCTCCTCTATTTCCCTCTTTTACTTGCCTTTACCTGCTGAGTAAACTATTTTTAAGACCATTATTGTCAAAGTAAATTAAGCATCACAGCAATAAAACTAGAAAGATTTATGACTATAGAACTTCAACTTCAAAATATATAAATTGTTTTAAATTTCCATATATTGTCACTTTCCAGTGTTTCAGTTCTAAGCTGTTCTCTTTGTTCCTTTATCAGCAATATTCTATTTCATCAGCAATATACTTGTGCTTAATAAATCCTCCTTCTTTTCAAAGTTATGGAAGCCCTGACAAGTCTGAGGGTGTATCTCAAGTTTTTCCACTGTTGTTGCTTTCTTTATATAACTGCAAAATTCCTTCCAGCCATCACCAACTGCCAGTGCCTTAGGAACCCTAGCTAAACGAGAGCTAAACAGTGAGCTTTATTTCAAAGACTAATAATTTCTCTTAACTCCAAAAGCAATGTACTCTGTTGATCATCATGACAACTATATTTCATTTTGTTAGCTGAAAAACAAGCAGTCCTCCTGTTCAGTTTATTTCTTTACTTCAGAAAATATTCATTAACAAAAAAAGATCTGTATCTTGGGCTAGTAAAATGCTCAATGGGTGGGTAGGCGTGCTTGACACAAATCCTGAAAACCTATATTAATCCCAGGACCTATATGGTAAAAGAGCACTCCAGCAAGTTGTCCTCTGACCTGCACATGTACACTGTAATGTGTGCACATGCACGCTCACACTCACACACACACACACACACACACACACACACACACACACTTAATATAATTAAACAAGCAAGGAAGGAAGGAAGGATGGATAGAGATAGATAGATAGATAGATAGATAGATAGATAGATAGATAGATAGATAGATAGATAGATAGATAGATAGTGGGTACTCAGGAAATCATCATGAAAACTTCAACCTCACATTTTTCTTTCAACAGACCACAGATATAAACTTTAACAAAATAATATTATCAAGTTTCTGAGAGATTCACTAGGCTTTCATTTTATCTCAATCACAGGGAATGTCAGGGAACTGGTTAAAACTCTGCCCACAACAACACTCTCAAAGGAGACATCTTTCATCTCTGCATGTCCAGAAAGGGGCTGTGATACGGAGGTTTCTCAACTATGCTCGGCAACTATAAGACAAAGCCTCATCTATTAAAGATCCTAAATAAGACAGCCTTATCACTGGCACAACCTTGCCC
Organism: Apodemus speciosus; assembly: GCA_002335545.1. NCBI lineage: Eukaryota > Metazoa > Chordata > Mammalia > Rodentia > Muridae > Apodemus > Apodemus speciosus. Next base: position 122,429 of record BDUI01001459.1, read on the forward strand.
CTTTTATTTATTCTCAGCACGCTCCTTCATGACTACATAGTTACGAGACCTTACCCTGACAAATAAGTCCTATACTGGATGTCATAAAACAGACACATAGAAAAAACATGAAAAGGGAGGAGAAGAGGGAGGTTTTCATCAACCAGTTCACATTCGATATCAGCCCTATTGGAAAATCTTAACACTGGGCCATAAGCTGACTTCCCCAACAGAAAGGATCCAAACTAAACACAGACACCCATCTATGGGGAAATTTATTTAAAAAGGAATGTAGAAGCAGTCCAGTAAGTGAAAATAATTCCATACAATTCAAGCCATTATGAAAGACTCAGAACACAGCATCAACAAATATAAAAAAAATAAACTATGCTAAGTAGTCTTCCCTCAAAACTCAAGAAACTGGTTCTAAGACGTGTTTCTTATCCATCCTCAACACCCTAACCTAAAGATGCCCAAGTCCCTATACTTTAGATCACACCAGTTATAATACCCAGTACTATGTTAAGTTGCATGCAATTGTTAATTTTTAAAAAAATAATAATGATGATGATGGCAAAGGCTGCAGTGGTAACTCAATGGTTAAGAGCACTTGTTACTTTTCCAAAGGACCAAGATTCAGTTCTCAGCCCTCACATCTCAAGGCTCACAACTACTTACAGCTCCAACTCAAGGGAGACCTGACCTCCACAGGCACCTGCAGTCATACACACACATTCCCACACAGAAACAAACAAGAACACAATTAAAAATAAAATCTTCCTTAAAAATCAATTCAAGTAAATCTACATGTTCATTACAAATGTAGACTTAACTACAATTCTGGTCTATAGATTGATAACTCTATAGATAAGGGACCCACAAATACAAAGGAAGACTATACATACAAATGTAAAAACAAAAAGGAAATATAGTAACATGACATTTCCTATCTGAAATTTGAGAGCTTACTAGTAAAACAAAATGGGCTGATGTTAATGCTGGACATGAAATATCCATAAACATCAACTGTTTTCATTATTTTCTTTTTAGACTTATACGTATCCACTATAGTTCCTATGATCCAAATTTCCAGGCCATGGCACACGACAGAGTGCTATTTAATAGTGAATATAAGCAGTCTCTCCCTTTTACACTATAAAGTATTCGCTTCCCACTTCAAAACTGCAGCATAGTCATCGCCCCCTACTTGCCTCCTAAGTGCTATGGCCAGAATAAGGGTGGGGGAGCAAAGAGCATTGTGGGCTTGCTCAAGTGAGTCAGACATTTGCTAACTGCCAAGAAAAAACCCAAACATGCCTAGGCAGGCACGGCACATATAGCATGAGAAATGAAATTCAGTATTTGTCCCTGGGTCCCAGAAATCATTTCTATTAGATGCCCTCGGAATGTAGGAGCTGACATCTTCTCAATGTTAAGAATGTCAGATTAAAAGTAACAGCTGCACATGAATGGTGCTTACGACTTTACATATATATTCCAGGGAAACTACATGTTTTGGTGATACACTGAAGCTTATAGTATTTTCATCTAGGTCTTCAGAGGTGAAGCAAAGCAACTGACGTTCTCACTGTAATCTATTATTGAATTATCCAATTGAATACAAATAAGCCATATTTTTAGCCTAAAAATGACAAGTATGCAAATCCTTCAGTTGGCCCACAAAGCCAATTGTCTTCTGTATTTTGTAGGAAAGGTGGTCACAAGGGTCAGGCAAAGTACAGATCGCAAGGTAGCTTAGATTTTTAACCCTTTATAAAGGAAACAAATAAAGTGAAGACTAGGCTACAAGGGCTCAAATCCAGAATGCCCTGGTATAAAAAAATAAACACAAAAAGTAAGTGTATATGGAAAAATACAGATTTAAATCAATTTCATTACAAAATACTATAACTTATTTTTATATAAAGTTCTCTGTTAAATACCTTAACAGACCTGTTATTTAAAAATAACAAAAGACTACAGCTATGAAGAGGCACACCCTCGCATACATCCCTCCTCACCTTTGCTTGTCTTTTGTTAGCTTCTCTTCTGGCCTCTCTTTCTTTTAGGCGTCTTTCCTACAGAAAAAAAAAAAAAAAAAAAAAAAAAAAAAAAAAAGAATTAGAGGTATGGAAACTTCTAGACAGTAGATGTTAAGCAGCACACACTCTCCAGTTTTACTTTGTAATGGGACTAGCCTGACATTCCCCACCATACCACACCACCCCGCTCTGCCCCTGGAACTCGCTCTGTAGACCAGGTTGGCCTTGAACTCAGAGATCTGCCTGCCTCTGCCTCCAGAGGGGGGAATTAAAAGTATGCATCACTGCCGCCTGGCAACAATTCTTAAGGACTAAAACTAGGTCAAATCTGGAATCATATCTCAATTCTATAACCAAACACTACATATTCTTTAGTTACAATTTCTTCTTCAGTGTAAAAGGAAAATAATAGGCATATGTATTTAATAATATATATATTACATATAGGTTATAAGTACAATATCTGATACATGACTAGTACATAATCAATGTCATCTACTAGAACAAAAAAGAAGGAAAAATACAATCATGATTGTTTCCCTTGTCCTCAGTCTAAACAGGAATTACAAAATATAAAAAAATTCTCACCTTTTGTTCTTAGGAATGATATTTATTCAAAGGCAATAAAGGGTCATTCTTAAGAAACATATTTTATTAAATTGCTTTATAATTCACCATTAGTTTTCCACTGATCATAAAATAGGTTTTTAAAAATGGGGGGGGGGGAAACATATAGTATTAAAGTTCAAGACAAAATGATTCACTAAAGTAAAAAAGAATGTCATTTCAAACTTACAAAAGCAGCACAACCTTCTCCAAAAACCAAAAAGTCTATTCTCAACCTAAAATTTATAGGTAATAACTTACAGTTTTTAATTTGTGTAAATGACTAAATCCATGTAAAAAATGCAGTTTTCCTCCCATGTAGTAATACCTCAAAATTATCACAACATGTCAGGCAATTTGTATGTCATTTTTAAATGGTGTGCCAGAACTTACAAATCCCTCCCCACTCTCCACGTGAAAAGATGGGCAATCAATCCAGCCAAGCCGCTAGACCTACGACAACAGTGAGCGAGCGATGAGCCTAAGACTGCTGTATCTGTGAAGCTGGTGTCACAGAGAAACTCTATCTTAAAAAAAATAAAGAGGTTTGCTTTTAATTCTGTGTATATGAATGTGCTGGGCTTGAGAGTRGGTGCACATGCTAGCTAAGGGGAAGTTATCTGAGTCCCGGAGCTGGACTGTGTATCAGCTGATGTGAGCCAGAGAACAAAACTCAGGTCCTCTTCAAGAGCAGTATGTGTTCTTAACTGTTAAATCATCTTTCCAATCCCTAAATGACATTTTAAAGGTCAGGGAAGAGCCACAAAATGCCTCAGTGGTAAAAGCTTACTATAGAAGCTTGAAGACCTGAGTTCAATCCCCAGGATACACATAAAGTGAAAGAACAGAACCTACTCCATAAACGTGCCATGGAGTATGTGCTCCCCACAACATAATGTATCCATGCAATGCACTTGTGTGTGCATGCACACATGATAATGTTAATAATAACTGAAAAGAGTTCAAGCTTGTGAGTTATTAACTCAATGGGCATGACTACACAGTATTTCCTTTGACATTTTCTTCTACTGATATCAGATAGGTAAGAGAGGTCCAAAGCCTTATAGAAATGGAAGTGAGGTCATATGGCTAAGACATAAAAGTTTCTGCGTCTGTGGACATGGGGTACATTAAAGAACAACTATCTTTCCATATTTGAGTGAAACAAAGAAAAAACAGTTTAATAATCATAAGAAATTTTATCTTTTATAGCACTCATATCCTATTCTCTCTCTGGAGCTCCTCTATCATAAAAAGCTATTAGCATTCACRAAAGAGAAAATGCCCTTCAAACAGAAAAGCAGAACAGGAAGGAGAATTACAGTAATCCAGGATTACTGGAAATGGATATTGAAAAGTTCCTTTGTCTCTGTTATTTAAGAGTCTGTGATCAGATAAAGACAAAAGACTAGAGTAGGTACAAATGGTACCTGAACATTTTTATGTTCAATAACCGAGGTCTCCCTTAATTCAGTTCCTTTTTTGAATTTCATTTTTGAAAACATACTGATACCAAGAAACCATTTTATACCATGTAAAAAGACATAACTTCGTCTCYGGTTTCTGCCATGCTGCAAATGATTAAGGGAAAGCATAAAATTCAATAATGAAAGTCAAACTCACAAAGAGAAGAAAACAGAAAATCAAATTTCAAGGAACAAAATACTCTTTATACCTATTATACTTCTTTGACACCTCAAAAATTTTGTGCCTCACCCCCCTCAAAAAGGGGAGGGAGGGAAGGAGAGGGAGGGAAGAGGGAAGGAGGGAGGGAGGAGGAGGGAAGGGAAAGGGAAAAGGCAAGTACCATGAAATATGAATTAGGTCAGCACTCAGAGAAAGTCTTATTTCATTCTCTGGCCATATATAGGAATTTGCAAATTTAGAAATTTATCTTGTTTTCAGCTCATGATGGGAGCACAAACCATTTGAATATGTATCACRCAATCCTGACAATTTGGTGCACSTTGGAATAAGGATACACTGAAGAACCTTAGTCCTGTGGGTCCTGAGAGGGGTGCAGATTTATGGGATTTTTGTTCTTAGAGAACAGGAGTTATCTTCATAAAATTTTCATCTCTCTCTAGAACATACTCTTAGTGAGCCAGGGTCTCCCTCCTCCAACACCCAAAAAGGTGACGACTGCAATACTGAAGTGACGGTAGRTGACCCCTCCAGTCCTATGTGATAGCTGGGAATTCTGTTCTGCACCATGTGCATGCCTTGTGTCCAAGAGAGCATCAGATATTTTGGAACAGGAGTTACAGATGGTTGTGAGCCACTCAGTAGATTCTGGGAATCAAATTCATTCTCTGCAAAAGTAGCAAGTGTTCTAACTRTTGAGCCATCTCTCCAATCTCCAACAGAAACCATTAATTCTAAAGAGGAAGCACTACTGCCAAACTGAATAATTAAGACTGAACTCACTTAAATAATTATCTTTTAACATAAAATTACCATCCTAAAATATTTTAAACATGCCTTTAAAAATACTGAAATTTATAAAACCCACAAGTGACCTCTATAAATAAGCCAAAAGCAGAAGCTTATGATGAAATTCATGTTGTTTCTCCCTCCCTCATAAACTTTATTCCATTGCATCCTGTATTCATGGTGGTTTTCCTCATGAAAAAGAACAAGATAACGTGAGAGAGAATGTAACAAAAGTCCTTGGTTTACTCTACGTACTGAATCCACTTTACTAGCTGACCATCATCCAGCATTATTGTCACCCATGCATAACTTCTGTCATGCTTTTTATGCATAAAATATGACTGTTCAGAGCTGATTCCAAATAGGAAAGACAATCATACAGCCTGTGTATATCTGAATTTCCAAAATACAAATCAGTATCTAGTGAGTCATCAATGAAAGTGCATTAATATTATCATTTATTTATAACTGTCCAGAAAATGTTCGTTATACTTTAAATCTTACTGCATAGTTTTTTTGAAAGTATGAGTTGTTCTGTCTGTATGTACACCTACATGCCAGAAGAGGGTATCAGATCCCATTACAGATGGTTATGAGCCACCATGTGGTTTCTGGGAAATGAACTCAGGACCTCTGCCAAGCCATCTCTCCAGTCCCCTTTGTATAACTCTTTTCCTACTTTTTAATTACTTTTGTTGACAATTCCATACATGAGTATAATACATACCAGCTACTCTCACATCCACCTTCTCTCATCTGCTTCCCACACCGTAGTAACCTTCGTCTATAAATATGTTTCGCATATGACTTTTGGTTTCATGTATGACCTACTGAGTTTAACCATGGCCATCTGTGTGGTCCTGGGTTTAGGACCTCCATTTGAGTCTGCTAGGCTCACTGTTGGGTACACAACAGAAGACAAGGACTCTGCCTCTCTCAGAACCTGTCAATAGTTTAGCAGTAAGAGTAGACCTTGTGAGTTCCACCACAACCAACGGCCAGTCCCATCCAGGGCCTGTAACACTAGGCCGTGAGTCAATCACTGCAATGAATGTGCCCAGCTAGAAGACAGCATTTTGTAAATCCACGTTCCTATTTGTCCATCAAAAGTTTCTCCATCTTTTTCTGTCTTTATAAACTAAAGTTTAGCCATAGGCCTTAAAGTTAATATTTTCAAAATTTCAAAATTCTTCTCAATATATTATCACAGAATTAACTCAGTGATAGCCTCAATGGAGACATAATAGCATGTGTTCAAAACAAAACCAAAACCTTATGCTAGAAGAATAAAACTGACATTGTAGAAATACACTAAATTATATAAAGTAAAAATACTAGCTCAAAATCAACAGTTAATTAGAACGAAATAATGTGTTCAGACTTAGAAGGAACATGATTTGTACAGTAGATTTGAGTGGTTCCTAAGAAACAGAAGAATAAAAAGTAATCACCAAACAGCAAGTAACGTGATTTACCAGGAAGAAAAAAACTACAAGTCAAAATTCTATTATCCAATTTAGAGTCTCAACTAAATCTAAAAATCTAGAAAATTGTGCTTATCATTAGAAATTAACTAAATGTCTTGTCATTTTTCATATAAGGAAACTGAAGCCAAACTGTGACTGCTGATTCCAATTAGATGAAGTAATGCATCTTCAGGACAACGCATCTTCTGTTTATTGCCAAGTACTCTCTCAGCCAAACATTAAAACATACCAGTTAAGAAACTATTTCTGTGCTTTCTAAGCAGAAATATACTCTACAATACTGAGAAAAATCTATGTAGTGCCTTAGGCATGCTATTGGGTTAAACATTCAATCCAAAGTGCTCAAAATGCACATATTTTCTATCTTAAAACATAAAATATATGCATGTATGATAATTTTACCATTGAAAATACTGCCGAGAAACCAGTCATATTCCATATAGTCATAAACTCTGCTTTAGAAAATGACCATTCTAGTTTTATCATATTACTGAGATAGTAGGATGGCAATGTCCATGGTTCTGTTTGGAAGTGATATCATGGGGCACCTTATATAATATAGAACACACCTGAAACAAGAAGTTCAGGTTTTGTGGATGTTTGCTTGTTTGTTCGTTTGTTTTTAAGACGGAGTCTATTCATTACAGAGGCATCAGCTTCTACAGTAGGATGTAAAGCTCTGGCTGTATCTTGTTCAACCTTGCCAACCCAGAACTGCTCTAGTCTAGCTGAAATAGTATAAATGTGTGCTATATTTCAACAGTACAGAGAAAATGACCCAAAAAGCTCAAAAGAAAGTGAAACAAGTATGAAACACAGCATATACAGAGACAGTAGGCTACTTTTTATGTAAGAAGAAAACAAGCCACATTGTTCTGGACAGGTGTAGTAGCACACATTTGTAATTCCAGCACCGAGGAGACAGAAGCAGGGATCACTGCCAATTGCAGGCAACAGACTACTACTTGTTATTAAAAAGACAAAAAAGAGGACTGCAGATGGCTCAACAGTTAAGAGTGCAAGCACCCACAAGGCAGCTCACAACCGKCTGTTACTTAGCTCCAGGGTATCTAAGGCCTTCTGGCTTCTTCAGGGACTACTCACACATGGGGTATATATACATATTTAAATGCAAATTCAAGATAAAAAAATATAAATCTTTTTTAAGTTTATTAAGAAAATGGTATGCACCAATCTGATGGATTTCTTGAACATATTGCTGAATGAAAAAGGATAATCTCAAAAAAAGGGATATTTCAATTATAAAACATTCTGATATCAAAATTCTAGAAATGGAGAATGTGGGATCTCTCTGTATTCCTACAATTACAAGTGAAACATCAATTATCCCAAAATAAGAATTTCAAACACAATCGTGTGTCAGTGGTTTCATTGTTACTATACATCATTCAGTGAGTGCATCTACAACCAAGAGGATTACAACGTAAGCACACAATGTAACCGTAGGTAACACCCTCGACTACGGGCTCCATGATTAATATGGCATTATTAACTGGCATACAAACTGTAACTGTAGAACACTTAACCAGAAGCATATTTCAGTAGCAAGTCAGTACTACACAGTCTCCAGCAGAAGAGCGAGAGAACCAACTGCAGTGCCTAACCAGCCACAAGGAAGTGTCGGTGAAAGCAGGGATCGAAGAATGTCATCGATGCACTTCTAAAAAGCTTACCCGGTGCTTTGCCTTAACTTTCCTCCTGTATTCTTCTTTGTCGAATTTGTCCTCTTCCTGAAGCCTTTCCTTTGCTTTGTCTAGGTTGATACCACCAATGTCATCTTCTTCCTCCCCATCTTTTGTAGCACATTTCTGAATCTGTGGCCACTGCTGAACCAACTAAAGACAGAAAGGAGGAGAGGGTAAGATGAAAGGCATGTCTACCTTGCAATGAGTTATTTCTTAAACATTATCATAAACTTCATAATTAAAGTAAGATGTCATATAAAATACCCTCACAGCCAAGGAAATACTGCCATTATACTGTGAAAGCATAATTAAAGACTACTTTACAAAATTGGTCAAGGTGATTACAYAATAAAAACACTTTCCAAAACTGGTGTTAATATTCTGTTCTGCATACAACTAAGCTCAAAATCATCTGTGTAGAGCAGAACCCTGGGTGACAATGTATCTCCTTTGAGCTATACTCAGGCACCTTGTATATGTTCAAACACAGCTCATCAAAATGTGCTATTTTAAATTCCTSTTTTACTAGATCTAATTATCTTATGGTTATCTATCTATATYACTTACTCATTAATCTTCAGAGCCCGTAAAAGTATGTAATAATTAAAACTGGTCAATGGTTCCCATGCCAGCTAGAATCACACAGAATAAAATAACTATAAAGAAGAACGTTGGCTTGGGTCTCATGGACTGCTCCTAATGTGTTCCAATGGATAATTTATGGATAGGAACAAAGTGACAAGCAGATGAATCCAACAGGAGAGCTGGCTGAGTGTGCTGGCTATTTCACTAGTTTAATGTGTTATTGTAAATAAATTTATTATTCTCTTGGACACCTGTTTCCCTTGCAGATATAAGAGGCCGCTCAATAATTTCTGTTGTCTCATACTATAAAAGTATAAGCTCTGAACAATTTAGACAAATAGTTCCCATGCTTTAACTTAATAACTGGTCTCCAAAGGATTTAAAATCTGTATCTCTGACTTGAAAGTATGTGAATTAATCTTGCAAACAGAAATCTTCAGATAAACATCTCATGAGTACTCATACATCTTGCTACCCAAGCCTTTCTACACAGTGAGATGCGTACAATCTTATTCTTTAGACAGACGGTGGTGGTGGCAAGAATAACTGCATTGACAAACTGTATCGGTAATCACTGAGCTCCACAGCTATAAAAGGGATCCATGGTAATGAACAGATGCTAAGAGCAACTACTCAAACTTCTCACCCCACAGAGGGAAAGTAATACCCTCTGTGGGTTAAGCAAATAGCAGCCCATCTTTTAGAGGCTCAGAAGTTCCTGTATCATGCACAGCCACAAACAGCTCCTCTTAGCAACAAGCACACATTGCAATATTATACAGTTAAGAGATTTATAATTATCCTGGAGCTAATTACTGTAATCTGTGCAGCTGAACTCTGTAGCACACTAAGCTCATTAGGGTAAGAGCACTCATTTACCAGAGCACTAGACAGGACTGCATTTTCCTCTAGCTCACTTCTTGGGTGCTCACTTCTCTATAGGAGTTTTATAACAATTTTTTCATTTATATTGGCTTTATCTTCCACTTCTAGCAACTCTGAAATACTTTATATTTTGTTATTTTTCAGCTCCTTCCTATACCCCCAATAACACCAAGTTCTTTAACTTCAAAATGAAAAAGAAGCATGCCCCTTTGGATTCAGCAAATATCAACAACACAGCCATGATGGTGAAATGTATGGTATGATTTTTTTCATGAATAAGGAAAACTCATTTTACTGGAGTAACAGATTACTCATCTGAAACATTATTTGGAGGGTTTAATACATGCTAGGTACTATGCACCATGCTAGGAATCCAATAGTGAACAAAATACCTTTCTTTGTGGAGAAATGCCAAAGAAAGTTATAATCATCAAATAAGAATGTGAGCTTATAGAATAATTTCTGTAAAAATAAATGGATAAGGAAGGATTAAAGTAATGAGATTATAATGATAGTGTGTGATATATCAGGATGGTCAGGAAACTTGGAGGCTGGTGAGAAGGAGGTCACGAGAGAAAAATTCTAAAGACCTTGTTCTACCAAAGAATTAGTTTTCATTCCTTAGGTAATTTATTTGATGTCCTAGCTTTTCTTAGACATTTGAAAACAAAACAGTAATTATTAAAATGAAGGCTTCTTCTGAGAAATAAGATAGACGTACGTATTTACAATCAGGCTCAGATAAAGGCAAAATGAAAGGGAAGTCTGTAAGTCTGAGATTATCTAAAGGCATAGAACGCCCCCCATGAGCCTGCTGAGCGATGAACATGCAAACACAGCATATATAACTGAGGAAGTGCAAATCAAGCAGCTTACAGAGTCACGTTAAAGAAGCCCTGGTAAGTAGCTGTGTTAGTATTCTTGTGCTGTTCCCAGGGAACAAACTGATGAATATTGATGAGAAAATCTTTTCTATAAAGATGGAATTTAACAGCAGTTCACTGCAAGTATCACGAAGAAGGACTTCAGTTTATTGCATAAGAAATCCTTGTCCACAGCCACACAGCTGACAAAAGGCTTACAGGAACAGGAAGTGGGCAATGTGCTCTAGAGACATTTATTTACTTTTTTAATAATGAATGGCCAGGCAGCACAAAAGCCAGTCTCTATAATCCCTGAGATGTAGCTCAGAAATAATATATTTACAGAATCTTACCTCCCCTTCATCAGTAAACGTTATTTTCTTGTTCACTTTAAAACTTCTTTTCATTACTTTTTTTGCTTCTGCAACTTTAGTTAATTTTTTCTTGACACTCGATTTAGAAGGTTCTTTTTTCTGTGTAAAGAAAAAAAAAAGAATTAGAAAACTGGTTGCAATATTAAAAAAAAATTCCAAAAATGACTATACTTTTCTATTCTCACTGGTAATTACAAGTACCTAAAACACTATCCAGAAACTGAGTTATGTGGCACTTTAACAGCTACCTCAAAGCTAAAGGGGCTTTAAATGTGAATATGACAGGCATTGGGCAAAATCTCTCATTTTGCTCTATTGCTAAAATTATACTATGTAAAATGCTGCTACACCAGAGACAATGAGATAAAGCAATAAACAGTCATAAGGCAAATCTGTTTCCAAAGTAAAACAAACATATTATTATATTACCAAGTGCAAACTTAAATGTAGACTAAGAAAATGTAAACAAAGAGCAAAATGACTAAAACAGTGTTTGCAACTCAACATTCTTCAGTCAACTATAGAAATTTACCATATAAATGCTGGAAAATAGCCTATGACAATTAAATTGAGCCCAAAGACAAGATGAATTAACAGTACTTAACTGAGTACATTCACTGGAATAAAACTAATTCTSTGAAACCACCATAGCATAATACCAAAAATCCAAAGCTACTGCTTACTTATCCTAAATGAACAACTGAATGGGCTTCTGAGGAAAGAAATAAGAAAGATCACAGCATGGCTTCTAAAATGAGTACCAGGGAATAACTCATGTTTTGAAATGTTGGATAATTCCCCACTAACAATTGGTAGTACCTGACTAAAACAATGCAGCTTCTATTATGTGGATGAACAGAATGAACACTGTTCTTTACAGAATGAACAGTGAATAAGAAGTAGGCTTCAGTATAGGATTGGAGAAAYTGCTTAGCAGTTAAGAATAAGTATTACTCTTCTAAGGGACCAGAGTTCAGTTCCAACACCCATGTTTAAAAGTTCACAACTGCCTCTAACTTCAGCTCTGACCTCCAAGGGTACCAGCACATCTTTGTATATACCCACACACAAATACACAAGTTCACAGTTTAAAATAATAAAAATAATGTGAAGAAGTCTTTGACATACTATTCAAGCAAATTTGAGGTAAACTCTGCAATTATGAATTGTGTGAAGATTAACTATCCTCTATAAATGGAGGATACAGATAGTACCTAGTACTATCTAACAGACTGTGAAAAGAATAAACAATAAATAAATAAAATATACTGCATGATATGTTCATGTCAAATGTATACAGGCTAATTTCACAGCATACTAGACTATGGGCGTCCTAGCTTTTAATTTTGTACTACAGTGAATCACTCAACAAAGGCAAAAAAGAAGAAATAAACAAGAACCAGAGGTCTGGGGAAGATGCACAACTATTACATTATGATATTAGGTATGAACAAAACATTTTAAGTAGACATTGTCAATGCTGAATAAATTAAAATAAAACAAACTAAATTAAAAACAACCAACTTCCAGGGTCTTCCCTAGTTTCTTTTCTGTTAGTTTTAGTGTGTCTGGTTTTGTGTGGAGGTCCTTGATCCACACAAAAGTACAAGGTGATAAGAGTGGATCAATGCTCATTTTTCTGCATGTTGACCTCCAGTTGAGCCAGCACCATTTGTTGAAAAGGCTATCTTTTTTCCACTGGATGTTTTCAG
>BDUI01001460.1:9447-26491 GCA_002335545.1 Apodemus speciosus
GTCTCCATCCCTGTGTGTGCCCGCATCCCTGTGTGTGCCCCATGCCTGTGTGTGCCCCATCCCTGTGTGTGTCTCCATCCCTGTGTGTGCCCCATCCCTGTGTGTGTCTCCATCCCTGTGTGTGCCCCATGCCTGTGTGTGTCTCCATGCCTGTGTGTGTCTCCATCCCTGTGTGTCCATCCCTGTGTGTGCCCCATCCCTGTGTGTGCCCCATGACTCTGTGTGCCCCATGCCTGTGTGTGTCTCCATCCCTGTGTGTCTCCATCCCTGTGTGTGCCCGCATCCCTGTGTGTGCCCCATGCCTGTGTGTGCCCCATCCCTGTGTGTGTCTCCATCCCTGTGTGTGCCCCATGCCTGTGTGTGCCCCATGCCCCTGTGTGTCTGCATCTCTGAGCCCCAGAGATGCATTGGAAGTCCTCGGACAGTGTTTGTTCAGGCAGCCTTCTGTTCTCAGGAGCTGCACGGCTGTCCTGTTTTCCATCTTGCCACATTTGCATGGTCACAGAAAGGACAAGGAGTGTCTACCTCAGGACACCGTGTGCAGCAAGAGGTAGAATGAGTTATGTGCAGATTTAAGAAGGGGTCATGCCTGGCAGGCACCCACACAGGAAGGAAAGTCTGGCCGGGTGTCTGGTGGAGCCTTCCCATCAGGAACTGAGATCTCAACCTCTTATGCATCATCCCTGATCCACCACATTCTCTACAGAGGAGGCCTTCGATATCCACAAGGATGACAAAAACTCTGGTCCTTGTGCAGGTAACTACATGACCCAGGAAGTAAGCATAGGCTCTTATTCTGAGCCAGGGTCTCTCGATGCAGCCCCAGTGATCTGGAATTCATAGCTGTACTACCTTTAACTCTGAGCCCTGGGGGTCAGATACGAGCACCACCGTGACTGGCTTCTGGGATCCTTGGTTTTATAAATCACATTCGGAGTGGAGAAGGTTCCAGGCTTGCCGATACAGATTGTCTTTCTACCCTGCACAACTCCACCCTGGGCTCTAATGTCCATCTTCAGTCAGCTCCGTCAACCACAAGCTGCCCAGAGAACTGGGGATGGAGTCATGCTCCCCATCTACAATGAGAAGAACAACTGGTCTACCCAGACCAGGAATGGTCTGTCTTGAATCCTCATTAGAATGGCTGAAAGATGCTGTATGGTCTTGGTTCAGTAGTCTGCTGAGCAATCTCAAGGGGGAAATTTGACTTCCTTTGGAATCTAGTTAAGCATGGGGTCAGCACCGTGTCTTGACCAGTCATGAAGACAAAGACAGAAGGAAGGATATGGGTCTAATTTCATTTCTATTTTCAGTGGTGTCCTTTTCCTTGGTGTAGTCCTACATAAGCCTGACAAATTCCCCATRAACCACAGAGGTGCAGCTCCTGGTATCCCCAGCCTCTAGCCCTTCCTTGAGAACCCTTTGAAGGGATAAACAGTATCCAATTCAGAGTGTGACAGACGTGAGAAGATACTGTGGGTGGCTGCTGCGAATGGCTGTGTGCGCGGGAGCAGGAGCAGGAGCAGGAGCGGGAGGGGGACGTGATCAGAAGGATGAAGCAGGCACAGTATAACACCTGCAATTCCAACCCCTGGGGATGTAGAGGCAGGAGGATTGGGATCCAAAGTCAGCCTGGACTACACTAGCCCCTGTCTCCAAAACAAACAAAAACAGAAATTTAATGAGAAGGTTTCTTTTTTAAAATTTTATTTTGTTTAAAATTCTCCCTGTCTCTGTCTCTGTCTCTCTCTCTCTCTCTCTCTATCTCTATCTCTGTCTCTCTAGTAGTAGTAGTTAGTATTTGTGAATTTGTGAGGCCAGGGGCATCAGATCTCCCTGGGGTTGGAGTTAGTGGCATCTGTGAGTCCCCTGATATGGGCTTTGACAACCAAACTCATCCCAACTCAGGACCTTTGGAAGAGTAGTGCTCTTAAGTCTTGAGCCATCTATCCATCACTCTGAGGGTCTCTTTCAGTCAGGGCATTATCAGGGTGAACCACATCATAGGCTAAGCCAACCATGTCTTTGTAAACCCCTCTCAATGTGGCACCTGTAATAACTGACGGCAGCTGTTGTAAACAGGACACTAGCCTTATTGTCTATTGTAGACCAATGGTCTGACCTTGGTTAGAGCCACGAATGAGTCTGCACCTGAAATTCCCTGCCCTGTCTAAGTTGTGGTGTGGTGTGTGGCCTGTTGCCAAGCTGGCAGGACCCCTGCTTACAGGGAGCAGCACCAGAGAAACAAAGATGCCACGCCGTTATCAACACCTCCAGTGTGTCCTGGCCGAGAGCCTGGGCCGTCTTAACATTTCTACACCAGCTATAAAAGGCTTTCTCTCTGGTCCCAAAGACCATTTTGTACTGACAGCACATTTTGCTGTTGGCAGAGGCAGAGAGGGCCTGGCCAGCTGTCTTTGGCCACACAGACAAAACAGCCACGTGTTTTCTGCCTGCGTGTAAGTGTGCCAGTGTGCGTAGAGAGGCGCCCGAGTCACAGTCGGCTTTCCGACGGTCTCCTGCCGGGAGTACGCGGTGAGAAAGGGACAGTCAAGGGCCGGTGAGACTGGTCAGTGGGTAGAGATGCTGCTGCCAAGCGTGACGTCTGAGTTTGATTACTGGGACACACAGTAGAAGGAGGAAGTTGTCCAATGAATTCCACATGTGCGGAGCCTGCCAGCTCCSCCTCTGACATAAGTGTTAGAAAAAGGAAATAAACCCGACATTATGAACCCGACTCCGAGCTCCAAGGAGAATCCTGAACGCTCCTTCGTGAGCAGATCCCTCCTGACCAGGTCGGCGACAAGCAGCCGAGTTCCTCAAAGGGTAGAAAGAGCTGGGTCCACTTACTGCCTCTTCCTGCTGCAGAATGTTCTAGAGCCAGGTCCTTTCCCGCTCTCCAAGCTGCCTCTGTGGAGCTAGGAAAGGGTGAGCTTAGATGCTAGAGTCTAGGAGTCACCCACATTCTGAAACTCCTCTACTCTGCACAAAGATTTGGCCGCAGTTATAGACACGCACGTAGACTACACGGAAGGACGAAAGCTCCTTAAAGAAGAAGGAATAAAAGCAAAAGAGACAGAAGAAAGCGGGATGATAATAGGAGAGGCGTGGGAGCCTGTGAGGCCGCGGGACCCAGGAGACTCCCGCTCCCTGGGGCTTTGYGCGCGCTGTCCGCGGTCTCAGGGGGTTGACTCTACTGTGGGACACAGCTCCTCTCGCRGACCTCAGGGATTGGCAGAGTGCAGCCCTCTGTTGCATGTGCGYCTGCTTCTCCGCTCTCCCCTTTCCAAGCTTCCTGATGCCAGTGGGTAACTGGGTTACTGCCTTCCGTCTGAAGGATGATGCCCGAGCTGGGTTCAGATTCCAGCATCCGCTCTGAGTGGTGCACAAACTGCCCGTGATCCCAGCTCCCGGGGAAGCCGGCGCCCTCTTCTGGTCTCCATGGGCACTGCGCCACTCTCACAATTAAAATAGATCTTAAAAAAAAAATAGACAGTTGTAAATGTCATTAAACTGTTGTAATTGGCTAGTGACGTCAGGGGTGTGGTAGAACCAGTTGTTTTAGGATGAAGYGTGTTCAGAGTGGATGTTGCCGTCTCTCATATCAACGGAAACGAACAAATATCTGCAACAAACAAGGATAAAGGTAGAAAAGAATTTCAGCAACCCAGCGGAAAGCAAGAAAGGCTAAGAAGAATTCAATGCATACAATTCACACAAAAATACATACAAATATAAACTGGGTTTCTATTTAAATGCAAAGGAAGAAATAACTAAGAAAATAAACCCTCAGACTGTCAGCCATGTGTTCCGGAGTCATGTACAAGTTTTCTCAAATGTAAAGGGGGACTGGGAGATAGCTCAATGGTTAGCTCAGCAAGGCTAAGAATGGAGCTTTGTATCCCCAGAACCCTTGTTGCTGAGTTGCAGAAGTGACCTGCATGTAACACTAGAGTCGGATGGCAGAGACAGGGATCCAGAGCTGACTGTGAGCTAGCCATATCGGTGAGCTCTGGGTTTGATTGAGAGATCCTGGATGAATAAGGTAGAAAGCAAAGGAGGAGGATTCCTGACACGGACCTTGGTCCCTACATGCTCCCGTGCTCACACATGCGTGCGCCCGCACACATGCAAAGACCATGCATAAACACACGTGCAATTGACACACACAAACGGGGTGCAGTGACTTGGGAGAGTATTTGCAGCTAATTTTTGTGGACAGGGTTTAGCACACCTTATTGGGGCAGGGGTTCAGAATAAAGCTGTCACAAGGTCTCGAGGCAAGACCCGTGCGCTACTGCTGGTGTTGGGTTGGGCAAGGGACTCGATGGCGCTTGTGGAGAGGGTGGCTGAGACCTAGAGGAAATTCCACTTGAAAACACCCGAGTGCTTTTCGATATCTCCTCCCTCGAGTGCTCCTCCAGGAGCCAGGCATCCTTTCAGACCTCGACGGTCCTCCTTGGGATGCCCTTTCTGTCGGCGCTCAGCCAGCATTACATTTTTAAATAGTCTATTGATTTTCCCGTCTCTTGACCAGCGAGTCCTCCTGGCTCTGTTGACACAGCAGAGCTCACGCAGCTCTTTCTCTGAGCTCTGTGTGCAGTGCACAGAGCCAGCTTGGCACACCTTGGGTGGGAGAAACATCACAGCCTGAAGGATGCCCGCAGAGGACCTGCCCCTTCCTAGTTGGTGTGTGTGAGTCATGAGTGGATCGGCTCACAGATGGGACTGGGGACATCCAGAGGCTCCTTAGGGTGTGAGGGAAAGATGGAGAGGTGGCGCCCACCCGGGAGCTCTGGTTCATTTGTCCTTGTCCCTTGGACCTGCCTTGTTGGCCACACTTATTCTGCTTGGAGAGAGCAGGTGGCTGCTGTCATCTCCTGCTGAGACAAAGCCCAGAATCCAGAGGCTGAGCCTCACCTCAGCGCTTGTGACTCAGCCGGAGCCCAGCCAGGTAGATGGCAGCACGGCCCCTGACTGTGTCTGTGTATCCTGGAATTCCTGCACGGCCTCAACCCCAACATATGCTCAGTCCCCCACACTGTTCCATCTTCTCCCCCCCCCCCATTCCCAACCCTTTCTCCACCCTCAGGCATCCCTGTCTTTTAAGAATACCAATGTAGTCATCTCAAGTCAGAGGACAAAAGAATGCTTGTGTGACCACAGTTGGAAGAGTTCTAACTGGCCCGGTTAGTGTGCACACATGTTTTTTCCTTCTTTTAATACTTGTGTGTATTTATGGGCATGCAGACGTGTGTGTAAATGTGAGTGTGCACAAGTGTGTGCACACATGTGTTTGTGCACATATGTGTGTGCACATGTGAGTGTGTGCATGTGGAGGTCTGTGGACAATCCTGAGTATTGGCCTCAGGAATGTCACCTATGTCCCTTGAGGCAGGGCTCTCCTTGGCCTTGTATGAGTCACTTTTTTGTTGTTCTGATAAAACACTGTGACCCAAGAAAACCTAAGGAAGAAAGAGTTTATTATGGCTTACAGCTCTAGAGAGATGAGATAAGAGTCCTCGTCGGTAGAGGAACAGAGGTGTGGCCACAAGCGGCAGGCATGGTGGCTGGAGCAGAAGCCGGGAGCTCGCATTTTAACCACAAGCATGAGACAGAGAGAGCAACCTGCAAGTAGCATGAAGCCTTTAAACCCTCAAAGCCCGAATCTGGTGACAWACTTCCTCCAGGAAGGATGTACCTTGTGAACCTCCCCAAAACAGCACCAACTGGGGGCCGAGTAGTCAAACACCCGAGCCTGGGGGGACATTTGCAGTCAAACTGCTACAAGCCTACAGGTCAGAAATTGGGCTCTGCTGCYTGYCCARGGAGCCTGAGGGGTTCTCGTGTGTCTARCTCTCAGAGCTGGGGTTCCACACATGTAATCCACACACATGTAATCCWCACACCCAGCACCTTCACCTAAGCTCTGGAGATCAAACTTAGGTCTTAATGGTTGCAAGGCAAGTGATTCACTGCCGTCTGTCCAGCCTCAACTCAGCCGTGAGGCTCTCTTACGTTATAAACTGTGGTGTTCTCACTGACTCTCCTCAGCATGTGAGTATCAATCAGATCAATGTCCAAATGTTTGTTTTTAAGAACTGTCGTTCCAATCTCTGACTTGAGTTTCATTAAAGAACCGTTCAGTGGGCTTTGGCGTGGGATCAGTACAGTGTCTTCAACCATTTTGTTTCTGTCCCCCGGTGTGAGCAGGGATGGGGTTGGGGAGAGCATAGGGCGTTGGGGGTGTTACAAGACTCGAACCACCACACCCGCTGCCCACCTCACTTCAGCCGGTGTTTCCTGGCATTGCCTGGGCAAAGTGCCTGTGTCTTGTGTTCCAGCAGAGGCCGCAGTGGTGTCATGTGACACGGCGCAGGTGCATGCTGCTAAGGACACCTCAGGTTCATCCTGGGTTTGACTTTGAATTCACGTTTGATTGTTGAATATTTAGAAATGTCACCATTGCCTATTAGTTAATTAATTAATTAATTAATTAATCAGTTAATTAGCCAACTAACTAACTAACTAACTAACTAACTAATTATTTGACAGAGGGTTTCTCTGTGTAGCCCTGGTTGGCCTGGAACTCACTCTGTATAGACCAGGCTGGCCTTGATTCAGAGATTCGCCTGCCTCTGCCTCCTGGGTGCTGGGATTAAAGGCGTGTGTTACCATGCCTGGCTGCATTCCCAAAATCTTATGTTGTGTGAGCCGCCTCCCCCCCGCCCCCATCATGGGACTGTGTGCTAGATATTGTGTCAACTTGACTCAAGCTAGGATCGTCTGAGATGAAGGAACCTCAGTCGGGAAGTCGCCTCYATCAGACTGACCTGTGGGCAGGTCTCAGGGGCATTTTCTTAATTAGTGATCGATGCCACTGTGAGTGGTGCTTCCGGGCAGACAGTCCTGGGCTGTATAAGAAAGGAAACTGAGCAAGCCGCGGGAGCAGTGCTCCCCCATGGCTCCTGCTTCAGCTCCTGACCCACTGCGACCCTGCCCTGACTGCCCCCAGTGATGAAGTGTGACCCGATCTGAGAACTGTCAGCTGAGATAAACTCTTTCATCTCCAAGTTCCTTTTGGTCATGGTGGCTTATCACAGCAAAAGAAACCAAACTGAGACAGGTCGGGAGCCACGGCTTATTATTATGTCTTGTTATCTTTCTCCGTGTGTGTGCCCCGTGGAAGAGGACAACTCGAGGTGGTCGTCTCTCTCATTCCACCACAAGGACCCCAAGGATCAACCTCAGATCATCAGGTTCTGGGGCAGGTGCCTCTGCCCACTGAGCCATCCCACCAGCCTCATGACCCACAGTTTAACGAATGCTTCGGTGATGTCTGTCTTTTTAGGCTTTATGGAGGGTGGTGTGGTAATGTCAGGTCTCCTAAGGCCACCCTGGAAGGGTGTCGCCCTGGCTGAACAGTTGACTTTTTCAGAGGATCAGGGAATAGGAGAGGTCTTCCTGAAAGGGCTGAGGAGAGAGCCAGGGTGGGAGGGCGGGGAGGAGCCAGAGCCGACAGCTCTCTACCCGCCCTCCTCATCCACACCCCCCAAGAGAGACACTGGACAGACCGCTGACAAAGCGGCCTGATGCTGCCAGCTTTTCTCAGATGAGCGCACTGGGATCCGATTCACACAGATCTCCCCTTCGAGGCCCGTTTATTTGGGGCGCTGGCACCCGCCTGCACGTGGGACCGCCCAGCCGCTCCTCAGGGAGTTGCCTCGGCTCAGACTTTCCAGGTCTGATCTCGAGGTTTTACCAAAAACGGTACAAGTTAGAGGGGTGGGTCAGAACCGTGTTGGGCAACAGTGTCAAAAACCTGTAGGGGGTAGACACTAATCTTCGTCAGTTAGGCCAGGAACAGCGCTGGATCCCTCGAAGCGTTTTGCGTCAAGCTCATTATTAAATGTTGGCAGATAAAAAATCATGCATTCAGTGAAGTTCTGATTTCCTTCCAGGTCCTACTGTAGGTACTGGGGACAGAGTGAGAAATGACAGGAGCAGACCCTGTCCTCCAAAAGACCTTACATTTTGGCTGGCAAGGCAGGAAATAGACCCCCCCCCACCCGCACTCCCGTTTGGCTGCCACTCCCTTTGTCTACAACTATGGATGCTGATACGTATCTCATACACACATAGCAAGTGGGGAAGATTTACAGGAAGAGGAGAAGTTCTAATTGTGGGCTGTTCACTGTGATAATTTCTAGCCACGGAATGGCTGCTTTAATATACATTCCAGAGGCTGGAGCCATGGCTCAGTGGAAGGGGAAGGGGTTGAGTCGCTCCCATACACACGGTGGGTCACCACCACCTGTAACTCCAATTTCAGGCCATCCGGTGCCTCTTCTGACCTCTGCTGGCTCCTGCACTCACGTGGTGCACGCGCCTACACTCAGGCACACAGGCAAACATATAAAGTCATATAATAAAAATTGTTAACATAGGTATAAATTGAGATGATCAGAAACCTTAGATTATCAACGTCACCAGCCAGTTCAGGTATCGCTGTTGTTACCATCTGTGGCGAACGGCCAACCCAACCAGTCAATGCAATGGAATATGCCTCCCCAATCCCAGGGAGGCTGCTGGACCTCAAAGCACGCTGTGGGGGTTGCTTCCGCCCCCTTTGGTTGGAGAGGCTCTAAAACAACCTTGTTATGACGTATTGCATTTCCTGTCTACATATTTTTCATAATGGCTCACATGACTGTGGACTGTGATGGTCTGAGGGCGACCCAGCAAGCCCTCAGGAGAGATGATGGTGTGGTTGTGGCCGGAGTGTGGAGGACTCGGACTCGGGGGACACGTGGAGCACTTCCTGGAGGAGGCTTGACGGCTCCAGAAGAGCGTGTGTCTCCATAGAGAGGCAGGAAGGAGCCAGGGCTCTAATCCCAGGGTCAACGTGCAGTTCTCGGGGTAAGGCTTCTTTTTGTGTCAGACTTTAACAGCTGGATGAGTCCTGCTGTTAGCTTTATGTCACCGTGACAAAGCACCTGAGACTATCAACCTGAAAGGAGGGGGAAAATCTATTTTGACTCACGGTTTAAAAACGGCTATTTAAAAAAATGATTTATTTTACTTTTTATTCATATGTATCTGTGCGTGCATGAGTGCGTGCGTGTGTGTGTGTGTGTGTGTGTGTGTGTGTATGCGTGTGCACATAGGTGCACATGAGTGTGCCTGTGGATGCTACCAATGGATGCTGGGTCTCTTGGAGTGAGAGTTCCAGGCAGTTGTGACTCTGTGGGAATAGCGTGTGTTCTTAACTTCTGAGCACGCTGCAGTCTCAGTTTCAGAGTCTGTGGCCCGTGAGTCCAGACTGCACTGTTCTGGGCCTGGGTAGAGGCAGAGCATCATGGGAGCAGTCCGGGGGGGCGGGGTCACAGGCCCTCACCTGAGGGCAGCCTGGAGGCAGAGGCAGAGTGACAGGGAGACAGAGACAGTGACGCAGAGACAAAGGGGTGAATGGGTGCCTGCCACCGAGCCTGGCTGACGTCCCACTGCCTTATGGTGGCGCCACGGGCCGTGGGCCAAGCAAATGGCTTCCGTGAGTCATTTAAAGCCCAGCCCTGACAAGCCTCGTCTACCTTGGAGACAACAGTTTACTCCCCGCTTTCAGGAATGTTAACCTTGGGCGTGGAGATGGCTCAGAGCTTAAGGCGCCTGCCACGCAACTCGAGGACTGGGGTTCGGATCCCCAGAAGCCAGGGGATCCAAATGCTGGGTGTGCGTGGGCCCGTCTGTGATTCCAGCGTCGGACTGAGCTATCAAGACTAACCGGATAGGTCGGCTCTGGTTTGAATGAGAGACCTCAATGAATAACACCCCTACTCACGTGTGTTCACATACATGCAAGCCAGCATACACATGTGCACACTGCATGCATGTACCACACATATGCACTACACATGTACAACACACATGACACACATACACAGTGCACACAGACTTCACATATCACACGCACATACTACACACATACAGTGCACACATACATTACAYACAGTGCACACACACTTCACACACCACACACACACACTGCACACACATAGCACACACAGTGCTCACATACAGTGCACACGCACACACTCACAAACGTGGAAAATATTAAACTATATGCTCTCTCCGTGGGTCATTCCCCCAATACCTCCATGGGCATCAACAACCCAGAGTCTCGTTAAACCTTGCTGTGCACGAGTCTACAAGCTGGGTGCTGGTGCACGTACGTAACACTGAGTCTTGAGGTAAGGTGGGGAGGTCTCATAATACCGAGGTCAGTCTGGAATACAGACCCCATTTCATTTCTGCTGCTGTGGTAATTCATCCTGACCAGAAGGAACACGGGGAGGGAAGGGCTCATTTGGGTCCAGGCAGGGGCTGAAGCAGCTGGTCAGTCATACAGCTGAGGTCAGGAGCAGAGAGCAATGAACACACCCTTCGGTCTGCTGCTCACTGCTCATGCCCCACTAGCCTCCCTCACTCTTTTTAAAAGAGTATTTTGTGTGTATGAGTGTATGTATGCCCCATGTGGATGCAGTACCCACAGAGGCCAGAAGAGGGCGSTGTTGTTCCATCGCCTGGAAGTGGCATTCTGGCCAGCAAGCTAGTGCACARACCCACACAGATGCACAGACACACGTAATTACAAATAAAACACATCTCTCAAAAGTGGATTCTTTATGAATACACAAAGGTATGAGTATCCCTCGGGAAGCCCAGCAGGTCTTAGGAACCCGGTCTTACTAGGAACCAGGGACGAAGCTGAAATATGTGACATATTATGCCAAGTGTGTCACCATGTTCCCGGGGTAGCTCCTGAAGTCTGAGATTCAAGAGGAAAGAGGTGACTCACAGGCGTTCATAACTGGGAATCAGAGCACCTTCTAAAGCATCAGACTACTAGGCATTCTTTTTTTTTTTTTTTGAGTAATTTTTACTGTGGCAGAGATTCAAATCACATTTAATATCTTTCTATTATTTCCACATCATCCATCTACATTCCCAGACGAATAACTCAGCCATAATGGCAGTCGTCAGACCTCACTGGGGAGGAGAATAATTTGATTCTGCTTAGAAAGGACACGTCGGTCTGCGTCACCCCTCCAAGACCAGCTATCCAAGCGATTGTGATTTTCTTCTTTTTTTCCTGGCTTGATGAGACTTTCCCCACAATGAATAAAAGTGTATTCAGACACTGACTCTGACTGGTTTCCCTCTGGACATAATTGTGTGCCTCTCTGAAGAGACTCCTTATTATCCCCACGGAGGAAGGATGGCTGAGTCCCCAGGGGCCCATGGTTCAGTGACACAGGCCTGTGAGTCACCTGGTCCCTGGACAATGATCATAACTGTGACAAGGGGGACAGACTCTGATTTGGAAGCCACTAAGGGGGGGGGGAGGGACAGACCTCTGCTTTGGAAGTCACTAATTATAGAACAGAGAGGGAGTCATGATGGTGAACATTCCAGAAGGGAGTCTCTGCTGAGTTATAATAAAGACTGGGTCAACTCACAGTCATTTATGAAAGTGAAAGAGTTTTCATTGGAATAGCCAAAGGCTGAGGGTGTTAAACTCGGCACTGAGACATTGAGGTAAAAATGGGTCTGAGCTTGCTTCCTCCTGCTGGATAAACACCATGCCCAAGAACTTGGAGAGGGAAGGGTTTATTACACCTTACAGCTTGTAGTCCGTCAGGAGGGGAAGTCAGGGCAGGAGCTCAAGGAAGACGGGACCTGTCTTAGTCAGGGTTTCCATTCCTGCACAGACATCATGACCAAGAAGCGAGTCGGGGAGGAAAGGGTTTATTCAGCTTACATTTCCACATTGCTGCTCATCACCAAAGGAAGTCAGGACTGGAACTCAAGGAGGTCAGGAAGCAGGAGCTGATGCAGAGGCCATGGAGGGATGTTCCTTACTGGCTTGCTTCCCCTGGCTTGCTCAGCCTGCTTTCTTATAGAACCCAAGACCACCAGCCTAGGGATGGCACCACCCACAAGGGGCCCTCCCCCCTAGATCACTAATTGAGAAAGTGCCCCCCAGCTGGATCTCATGGAGGCACTTCCTCACCTGAAGCTCCTTTCTCTGTGATAACTCCAGCCTGTGTCAAGTTGACACACAAAACCAGCCAGTACAGGAACTGAAGATATAAGGGAACTCTACGCTGGCCTGCTCCCCACGGCTGGACCATTCTGCTTTCTTATACAACCCAGAACCACCTTGCCCAGAGTGGCCACACCCACAGTGGGCTGGTCCCTCCCACACTCATGACCAAGAAAATTTCCACAAACTTGCCTACAATCTGATGAAAGTGTTTTCTGAGTTGAGGGTCCCTCTTCAAGTTGGCCACACACACACACACACACACACACATGCCAGCACAAGAAGTACCCACTGGGGCTGAACCTACTTGGTAGGGAATGTGTCTAGCATGCACATGGCCCTGATGGCCATGTGATACATGGGACATCACAGAGACTACGCTTGGTGACTCACACCTGCAATCCCAGGACTCTGGAGGCAGAGGCAGGAGGATTGTTGTCTTGCTCGAGGTCATTGTTTCTGGGTTGCTTGAAACTAAGTCCAGAAAGCTCATATGTAAATGGGCAACCACAGGGGGATTTCAGTCAAGATTTCAATACAGGTTCCCAAATGTAAAATGGTTTATTTGCTGGTTATGTTTACAATTGTTAAGTTCCCTTGTTCCACCCCGCCCCCATCCTCTAGTTCTTGTAATTAAAATTAGGATGGCTTAGGGAACCTTCTTTCTTTCCTTTCTTCCTTCCTCCCTCCCTCCCTCCCTCCCTCCCTCCCTTCCTGAGACAGGATCTTCTGTATCTTGCGATAGCTTCCAATTTCCAATTCTATGTAACTAAGAATGGCTTTGAACTCCTGATCCTTCCACCTGTACATCCCAAATGGTAGGATCACAGGCATAAACCACCACACTTGGCTTAATAATTAAATTATTAAATAATTAAAAATTAAATAATTAAATTAATTGATTGATTGATCAAATGCAGGATTTCATGCAGCCCAGGCTAGTCTCAAACTCAGCAAGTAGCTGAGGATGACTGACTTCGGCTCCACCAGAGTGCTGGGATTACAGGCGCGTGCATCCATGACCTACTTCCGTGGAGCTGGCGAACAAATCCAGGCTTCTGCGCACGCTCGGCCAGCTCTCTACCAACTGATCCAGGTATCCAGCCCCGGAATTGCCTTTTAACCAGAGAATGTGAGAGAGGTCTTTATAGACATTTTTTGGGACATATTTTTGTTGTTGTTTGAAGAGCTAGGGAATTGAGCCCCTTGAACCCAGGACCTTGTTCATGTTAGGCGAGCACTCAGCCGCTGATCTACACCCTCAGCAATGAGGGGAGTTTTCTAGAAGCAGAAGTATCCTCAGTCAGACATGGGTCTGGTGTGGGATCAGAAAACCAAAACCTTGGCATAGGAAAGCAGTAACAGTGTAACATTTGGAAAGACAGGGATACTGTTTCCTAGGAGAATAATGCAAGAAGGAATCGAATTGAATTGGAGGAAGCCGAGCGCCCCAGCCCTCGCAGTGTGGGCACCGCCTACCTCATTCTGTGGGCACTGCCTACCTGAGCACTCGTGGGGATGGCCGTCAGCAGGAGCTGAGGAAATGGTACTGCCTGCTTTAGTGCTCAGCAGAGTGCCATGAACTGTACAAATGGGGCACCCATCTCCAAGCGGAAAGGGATTCCTCTTGTCCTTTCACAGACACAGCTCGGAAAGTGCAAATGGGCTCGGCATAATTCAGCAGTCTCAGGCCGGCTGCAGAGTGTAAATGTGAAAGGGATACAGTAACAGCATTTTCAATCATGGTCGTCGTCATCGTCTTCATCATCACCACAACCATGATCATCATCATCGTCATCGTCTTCATCATCACAACCAAGATCAACATTGTCATTGTCATCGTCTTCATCATCACCACAGCCATGATCATCATCGTCGTCATCATCTTCATCATCACCACAACCATGATCATCATCATCGTCATCGTCTTCATCATCATCGTCATTGTCATCGTCTTCATCATCACCACAACCATGATCATCATCATCATCATTGTGGGAGAACATGTTTATGGCGTGCACTTGTACATGCTCACATGTGTGGGAGGTGTGACACACGCAAGCATAGGGAGTTGTTTTGTAACCTAGGCATCCCCTCGGTTTGGATGATGCGCACAGTTCTCTTTTGATAAGGGAATTGGAAACCTATTCCTTTGCCTGTGTGTGCTACACACACGCCCTCTTAACAGTGCACCTAGCAACCTCTGGCCACCTCCAGCCCCCACCCTCTCTGAACAATGTGAGAAGTTTCTCTTTCCCTCCCAATGGCCGCTAGAACAGTTTCTATTTAATTTTTTTAGATGACTATTTATTTTACATGAATGTTTTCCCTGCATTTACACATGTGCACTGTGCCCATTTACAAATGAGACATTTCTCTGCCTCCCACCATCTCTATTTAAATGTATTCCTATGTTAAACGGTATCCCGGCCTGAGGGCAGGAGGGCTGACAGAGCCTGAATTGGTTTGGCGTGTATGCGTGGCCCGGACTACCCAAGTTGTTTTCGGTCATGGTGCTTGTCACAGCGACAGATGGACTCGCAGGCCGCTCCTCCAGGGGACCCAGGTTTCATCCCCGCACCCACACTGCAGTTCACCGCCCAGTTCCAGGGGTCCGCGCTCTCTTACCACCTCTGTAGGTACCAGACACCCGTGTGGTGCCCGTAGACACACATGCAGGCGAAACACTCACGTAAAAGAAATACTTCAAAAGAAAAATTAAAAAGCAAACAATGACCACAAACAACAAAGCAAAACTGTCCTTAAGTGAGTTTTTACGGCGAACCCCCTGTTGATCATTTTATGCCTATGYGTATAAATTGGTCATGCATATGATTAAAACCAGGTGCATTGTGGGAAGAGACACGTCCAGGAGAGAAATGGTTATATGAGCTAATTTATCATTCAGGCCAGAGAACCAAGACTGGAGGCATGGCTCGGCGGTTCAGAGGCCTGGCTGCTCCCGCAGAGGATCTGCAGAGCATCCGCGCACGTCCCTGGTGGGCTGGGTTGGCATCGGGTGCTTCCGGGTTCAGGCCTCTTATCCGGGAACTGAATACAAGCCCACGATACAAGCCCACGCAGATGTGCAAAACCGTCTCACCACTGTCCATGCTCACCACTGGAGGCTTGCCACATGTGGGAAAACCTGCAGTAAGTGGTTTTGCTCCTTTTTTTTTTTTTTTTTTTGCCCGTCTTTACAGAGAATTATCATTTAGTTAAAACACCATTGATTGGTTAGCAGATAATTGAGAAAGGTAATTAAAAGGTAGTCATTTAAGACAAACTGAGTTTTCAGATAATTGACCCAGGCTGGGCTGACGGCCAGCTATTTACCGCTGTTGCTGGTGAGGATGTTTTACCTGAAGGTGGAAGATTGACATGCAGGCCCCGAAACCTGTGAGCGCTCACCATGTTTGAAATTTAAAACGAACCTTTTTCTTGACCTTGGGATTCTGTGTCCAAGGGAGCAGGAAGGCAGATATGGCAGCTATCCAACTCTATTTTCATAAAAAAGCCAGTAGTGGATTTTATTTTTAGTTTGGACTAGACTGGCAAAATGGACCKCTYGTAACAGACAGAATGGGGCTGGCTTTATCTGCTCCGTCCCTCCCTCCACCCTCTCGTCTGAACACCTCTGGACCATCAGGCTTCCTCGCCTCGTGTCATATCCCTTTGCATTTATTAAAAATCAYGCGGCACGCCCTGTGATTCGCTCAGTCATCAGCGCAGGACGGGAGGCTGAGCTGTGCACACGGGTTACAGGGTTCAAACCACAGTGGGCGAGGACAGAGAAACCGGCGGAAGGGGAAGTGAAGGGGAAGGGGAACTAAAGGGGAGCGTCATGATCTAAAGCAACCCTAGGAACTAAGTGTTTATTTGGCTTAAAGTTTACTTCACTGAGAGAAGTCAGGGCAGGACCCTGGAGGCAGAAGCTGACGCAGAGGCCTCGGAGGGATGCTGCTTGCTGGCTTGCTCGCCATGGCTTGCTCTCTTATAGAGCCCAGGACCTGGCCCCACCCACAATGGGCTGGGCCCTCCCCCATCAATCATGAATCAAGAAAATACCCACAAGCTTGCCCACAGGCCAATCGGCTGAAAGCATTTTCTCTCCTGAGGTTTTATCTTCTGAAAGGACTCCGGCTTGTGTCAGACTGACCAGCACACCCCTGAGAACCTGAGAACGTCCCCCAGGCTGAGTCTCAGAAATGGCCTCCTGATGGCTCCCACTGGGAAGAGCCATTTCAGGTCCACCCTACAGCACACAGTCCACTCTGATCCAGCCTTGGTCGGTTACTCAAGAACATAAATACCTCTCTCCCTTTCCCAGTCTCTAAAGCAACCTTCCAGCTCTGTCACGAGTTCTATCCTCACCCAGCCCATCCTCCACACTGCAAGCTGGCGCTCTAGTTAGAAGGGGAACGCAGTGCCCTGTCCCTGTCACTCCGGCTCGGCTCCCTCCACAGGCTTCTGCTACCTTAAGAATAAAGTCCAGATGAAAATGTGCAGCAGCAAAATGGCCAAACACTTCCCAGTCAGACCCTTCTCCTGCAGCCGGCAGGGGCCAGGGCGGATACAGCTTCCTTGTTACCTCTGGAAATCTTTCCATTCCCTCCCCGTTGTTTGGGATGCTCTTTTTTGTTCTCTGTCTGCGGTGGCTTGATGTCCCCTCTACACGCATGTGTTTGAACACTAGGTGCCTAGTTGGTGAAGCTGTTTGTGGGATGCAGGGCGGTATGGACCGGTTAGGAGGGGCAGCCTTGCAAGAGGAAGTGCATCAGAGGAAATCGCCTGGCCCCACTTTCTGTGCTCTCTCTCTCTCTCTCTCTCTCTCTCTCTCTCTCTCTCTCCCTTTCCCTCTCTTTTTATCCCTCCCTTTTCCCTTCTCCCTCTCTCCATCCCCTCCCCTTTCCACCTCCCCCTCCCCCTCTCAGTCCTCCC
>BDUI01001460.1:59252-82856 GCA_002335545.1 Apodemus speciosus
ACTCACTCTGTAGACCAGGCTGGCCTCGAACTCAGAAATCCGCCTGCCTCTGCCTCCCAAGTGCTGGGATTACAGGCGTGCGCCACCACGCCCGGCTTCTAAGGTGGTGATTTTTAAAGTTCATATGTAAAAGAATCACCTGAAGAGTTTGTTAAACATAATTGAGCCCCAATCCCCAAGAATTGCTTTCTTGAGTGGGTCTGGAATTTGCCTGCGCACTAGTTCTTGGATGAGGCCGATACTGCTGTAGGTCCTGGGATTATACTTCGAGAAGTTACTCCCAAAGAATGATACCCTTTTCCATAATTGGGACCTGCCGTGAGCCAATGGTTACAGAGTTCTCTGTTTCAGGATGCAAATGTGAAGCTCATCCGAGAACTCAGGGAAGAGATTGCGAGGTTGAAAGCCGTGCTGCTGAACTTTGAGCTGGTATGATAGCAGTCACTACTCTCCTGTATTCCAGTGATGGTCTGTGTCTTGAACACTTGGGGCCTGCCATATCTATTTTCAAGTTTTATATTATTATTGTGTATTTGTATGAACATGGGTGTATACACACACGTAGAGGTCAGAGGACAACCTTTGGGAATGGTTCTCTTTTTCCACCTTGGGCTCTGGGTAGAACTCAGGTTGCCGGGTATGCACAGAAGGAACTTCCGCCTGCCAAACCGTCCGGCCAGCTGTGTACTTTATATTTTCAGTTGACAGTGATGGAGCAAAGGCAGAAGGATCCCCCTGATTTCTCTGTGTGGTCAGATGAGCTGGATGGCCATTCCTTGTGTCATCTTTTGTGTAGAGGACATTTGCCTTGCTGGCCCCTGCTCTCTGTGGAATTGGGTCCTAGAGAAAAATTTATTTCATTTCTCCTCCTTTGTACTCATATGAGCCCAAATACCAATGCCTCTGACTTCTTACTTCAGTGGTGAAGCCTTTGCTTTGTCCATACTTTATCCTTATTAGAACTTATTCTCTATCTCCCTCTGTCTCTGTCTCTGTCTCTGTCTCTGTCTCTCTCTTTCTCTGCAGAGGAACTTCAGCTCCCTGAATGATGATCTGGATGAGAACCTGCAGGAGTTTGTCTTCCAGAATGACTTGAAGGTGGGTGTTTTGAGTGGGCCCAGTAGAACTTTCCAGGACCCTGCAAATAAGTTTGATCTCCATTTGTCATTCCTCGGCTAGGTCTGTTCCTTCAGTGGGACAGAGAGCAGCTGTCTAGTTCAGGAACCATTTTTATTTCCATTGAGCCTTGAGTAAAGAACGTGTTTGCTTTAGTTGGTGGTAAATGGTTTGTTTGGGGTTTTTTTTTTTTTTTTGTATGTTTGTATTTTATTTTCTTAGACTCATGGTAGCTTTTTATGGATAGTATGAGTACCTTAGAAAAATGATTTTCTAGTCAGTAAATCAGACACTCAGTGTGTCTTCACAGACTGGACACTCAGTTTGAAGCCTCAAGGGGTAGAGGAGTTTCTGCCTCAGGTGGCACAGGCCACTTGGATACACAGAGGCTGATGTTTCATGACGTGTCTGACAAGGAAGAAATGATCATGCCCTATAATTTTTGGAACAGTTGTCATATGCTGGAAGGCAGAGAACTGGATTTGAACTAGACCTGGAGGGATTGATAGAGTTGTGAGAGAGGGAGAAGGGCACTTTGTATGAGGGAGAGATGACGTAAGCAAAGCCACAGAACTGGGAGAATGATCTGGGACAGCAACAGTCGGAAGCGTGTAGAGATTACCTGGTGCAGGGAACATAATGGAACAAAGATAGTCATGTCACAGCAGCAGGGACACGGGAAGGGAGTCAGGAAGGAGCCAGGGACATGGTACTTCTCTGATTAAGCCCCATCTTCTAAAGTTTCCATCACCTTCCAAAGCAATGCCACCAGCTGGGCATCAAGTCTTTAACATAGCAGCCTCTGGGGCATTTTATGTCCAAACCATGACACATATTTTTTTCTAGTTAAAAGAACAATGTATGCTAACTGAAGAAAAATTTAAGCATTTATTGAAGGAGCTGCCATTTATGAAAGTAACACTTGACACTTACACACATGAAGCACTCACAGATAAAAAGGTACAAGGACCTCTCTCTGTGAGGTTCTGAATAGTGGCAGTAGGGATCGTGAGGGAGGAAATCAAACATGGAGGCAGTAGGTAAGAGTGGGCCTCAGTCTGTTCCCCACACAGGGAGTCTGTCATCTCTGCACTCTGCAGATAGACACGCTGACTCAACCTTGGACGCAGAAGCGGAATGACCGGCAGGCACTTATGGAACATTATGGAGTGGACATCAACAGGAAGAGGGCCAGGGTGGTCATTGACTCCAGCCTGCCACATCTGATGGCTTTGGAGGATGATGTTCTCAGCACAGGCGTCGTGCTTTATCACCTCAAGGTGAGGAGGCTGGCTCACCTCCTCTCTCCCAGATCGCTGGCCTCAGAAGTGAAGGAAGGAAAGAAGCTCACAGCCAAGTTCTTAGGGATCCAGACCCAGGCCTCAGAGCTGCCTCATCGATCTGATCCAGCTGCAGAGTGGGATTTGTTTGGGTTTTGTTAAATGGCTGGAGGAAACTGGGAATCAGCATGAGTATTGGTTTTCAACTGTTCCTGATGCTTTCCTGTAACTCACTTGTTATTTCTATGCCTTAATTTCTTCACATTAAGGTAAGAATGGCACCTCTTCCATTGCTTTTCTGACTTCCTGAAGCACAGAGGTGCATATGGAGAGCGAAATCCTAACCTCAAAAATACAATGAGTATAAGCTGAGAAGAGTGCCCTGTGCCTATAGACTCTGCTGCTCAGAAAGGTGATGCATGAAGGTCCTTGAGCTCAGGAGTTTGAGGCCAGCTTGCTTAAGAAGAAGATAACTGTCAGAGCTTCTGAACTACAAATTCAGACTGCTCAGACATGGGCAGATTCAGGAGTTAGAACGTTGTCCTCTCACACTTCCACTGAGCCTGCAAAGCAACAAGGACAGATGTCTCCCTCCACCTGATCCCTGAAGGAGAGACCTTGGGCAACTTACAAAAAGGAAGCATTTAATCGAGAGCTTCCTTATAGTTTCAGAGGGTACTCCAAGCCCATCATGGCAGGGAGCATGACAGCAGGCAGGCAGGCCTGTAGGCATGTCACTGGGGCAGTAACGAAGAGCTCACATATGCTCTAAAAGTTGCAGACTGAGAGAGAGCAAGACAGCCTAGTGTGGACTTTTGAAACCTCAAAGCCTAGTGAAATATTTCCTGCAGCAAGGCTACACTTTCTAATTCTTTCCTAACAGTTCCACTAACTGGGGACCCAGCATTCAATCATGAGCCTATAATAGAGACCATTCTATATGAAACCACCACAGAATGGGTTTTCTCACCTCAAATGAGAAAAGTGAGAAAAAGCCCTCCTTGACTGGATCCTAAAACCCTGTATCCAACTACTGGGGTTTTGGTTGATTCCAGATGTAGTCAAGTTGACAACCAAGATCAGCCATCGTGCTCCTCCCTTGGCAGTGTTGATAGAAATCGGCAACCATTGACTCATATGCAGGGTGGAGAGGTAGAAGGGCATAGGGCAAGGTTAAAACTTCATTGCTTCCAGGATTCTTCTCATACACTGTCCTGGGAAAGCTACAAGGTCTCTCTGTTCTTGATGCTAATAGTATGGCCTAGTGATGATTTTAGTCACCTTGGAAATCTCTCATTGGAGAGGCTGAGGAAAACATGGGCGGTAGATTCTGAGACCTGAATTGAAGCCACAGCTTTCCTACTTAGCAAATGGGCTTTTAGGCAATTTATTTTCTATGAGCTTCAGATTTCTGGCCTATAAGAAGGACACAGTAGCACCAACATTTGAGGTTGTTAATGGGTTAAACAAAGCCAAGCATAGTTATAAATGCTACTGAATCTAGCATTTGGGAGAGGGAAAAAGTTGAGAGTTCAAGGCCAGCCCAGGCTACAAAGTGGGTTACTGGCTCAAAAAGCAAACAAACAAAAGACAATGTCTAAAATAAATTAGCATAATACTTGGGATATAGCAAATGGTTACTTAAGAAACATACACCCTCAAGTTAGCATCTTTATTACCATGTTGCTACGTTCTAATAGCTATGTAATCTGCAGTGGGTTTGTCATAACTTAAGGGCCCAAAGCCCAGCATTGTACTAATTCAGTGCTTTGCTTGTGTTAACACCAGTTGCTGTGCTCTCTTCTACTCTCTTCCAGTTCTTTTCGCTTGTAGAGACACCTTCCCCCTGTTTGTGCTAACCCTTCATAGAATTTGGCATCTGTTATGTTTCCTCTGTGGAGCAAGAAGGTAACAATCCATAAGTCCTTACAAAAAGTCTCCGAGTCTCCCAGACCAAACATGGGCCACACTAACCTTAGTTGCTTTGGGAATGAAGTCTGTGTAGTATATGTGTGCCCCCTTTTACTGAAGAGTTTCGAACTAGCAGCTATTCCTTGACCTCAGGCCACAGAGCAGAAAGGAGTTTGTCAGCACTTGATGGGCTTTGCAAATAGGCAGTGGTATGTATTACTGCTAGGGTCCCCCTGGACTGCAGAGTGAGTGGATGGAAGGTCAGAACAGCCTAGTGAGGCTGGGGAATGGTTCTGAGAATGCTGAGTTGGGCATGGGAAGACACAGGTTATACACAGCTATGGACTATGCTTTGAGGGCAGGGCTGTGTCTCTCTTTATTCTTATTAAAATGGATCTTTCTTTCTTTCTTCCCCTTAGGAAGGGATAACAAAAATAGGAAGGATGGATTCAGATGAGGAGCAGGATATTGGTAAGTGACCGCACATTTGCATCTGACATTTGTGCCTGAATAAAGGAAGCTGATGACCATGAGGTGGAAAGGAGTCTCTGAAGAACCAGTTAGGGGTCTGCTTTTCTTTCTGCTGCTAGCTTTTGAGTTGGAACTTGGAAGAAGGCGGCTTATATGAGGGAGGCTTTGAGCTCTTGGTGGTTTTTAGGTGGTGGGAGTTCTTTTTTGTTGGGCTTGGAAATATTCTAGGTGTTGGGTTGGAACATGTAAAAACTGGAAGAAGCATTCTCCTGAATAGTTTCTGAACTTAAGTTGCTCCTTCCTCTTCAGTCCTTCAGGGCCAGTGGATTGAGAGAGACCACTGCACGATCACTAGCACTTGTGGGGTGGTCATTCTCCGGCCTATCCACGGGGCACGCTGTACAGTCAATGGCCGTGAGGTCACTGCTTCCTGCCGTCTGACACAAGGTAAGGCTGTCTACCTCCCAGGGTATATCTGGATGAGTGATAGGCATCTTCAGTCTGATAGGTCCAGAGTGAAGCAAGAGTCAATCATCTGTTACTCAGCCTCTTTACCCAGAGACCTGAAGATTTTCTAACATAATCCTCCTCATTCTAGGACCCAAGAGTAGACAATGATTCATGGAAATTTATGCTTGTTTATCTGAACCTCAGTTTCTTCGTCTGTGATAATGGGAACAGAGGGCAGGATTGAATGAAGCCTGTCTTTTTTGAGTTCTTGGTAGTACGCTGTAAAGACTTTGTGCCAGTGTGCCTCTAGTACTAATCTATTTAAATCCCATTCTCTGAATCTGAACTCAGAGCTCTCCTCTTCATGAAATTTTTCTGACTACACTACCTGGAATTTTGTTTATTTGATTATAACTGTGAGATGTATAATTAATATATATCAACTTAGCTTGTTGCAGGCATGAGTTTATCTCAGTATCACAGTTTGTGTCAGGGCGTGATTATGGACTGAACTCTGGTTTGTGTGTCACAGGAGCTGTCATAACACTGGGGAAAGCACAGAAGTTCCGATTTAACCACCCAGCTGAGGCCGCCGTGCTGCGGCACCAAAGGCTCAAGGTGGGCATGGCTTGATTTCCGCGTGGCAGTTAGGGAAGCTCTGGCACTACCCTGTTGGAATCACTGCTCTTTTCCATGTCTCAGATTGGAGAGGCTCTTGGCAGCAGTGGCTCTTTGGAATGGCTGGACTTGGATGGAGATGTCAGTGCCTTGAGACTGGGTCTCTGTCCTGTGCTCAGAAAGGAGAGGTGAGAATCTGCTGCTGTAGCAATAGATCTCCTATGTTTCCTTCTTAGTCCAGAACAGAATGGCAATTGGGGGAGAGTTGTATAACAACGAAGGTCTGAACAAATTTCTTCCAGATTGACTTGGCCAAGTGTTGTGGCTTGAAAATAAAATGTTCTCCACAGGCTTGGGCATTGAAGACCAATCTTGTGGCATAGCCTATGAGGTTCTGGAACCTTTAGGAGGTATGATAGAGCCCAAAGAAGTAGGTCACTGGAGGCTTGTTCTTCGGGGTACATCTTACTTCCCTCTGTGCCCCTCTCCACTTCCTGTTATTATGAGGTAAGCCACTTTGTACCACCACAAGTGCCCCAGCCTCACTCATCACACTGCAGGGTAGTCTCCCACAGACTAGGACTTCTGGACTGGTAGGCTAAGGTGAGTCCTTTTCTCAGGTCGTTTCTCTCAAGGGTTTGATACAGCAATGAAAAACTATGAGTAATCTAAGAATGCGGAGCTGGCTGCTGAGTTTGTAGCTGACAGGCATGTAGCCACGTTCCTCATTTGTGTCCTGCTTTGTATCTTGTCTCTCTTCTCACTGAAAAACATGCATCTCCCCTGTTGGCAAGATTTATCTGGGAAGTGTTTTTTGTTTTTTGTTTTGTTTTTTTGGTTTTTGGTTTTGTTTTTTTTTTTTTTTTTCCGTATCTGGGAAGTGTTAGCAGACATCTTTGGTATTGTTTCTAAACCTTACTTCCCCACAATTCTTTAAGTCAGTACACCTGTGTGTGAGCTCATGGTATGTATATCTGTTAGCCTCCAGATTATATAGCTTACTCTGGAGCTTTAAGATGTATCTCTTTTATTCTCTCAGCCAACAGTGCAGAACTATGCACATGAGGGAACAATGAGAAAACATGTTGAGATTCTGCTCTCCCTCCTGCTTCACCTGCAGGATGAACTTTGAAGCCTTGAGTTAATTTATATGCAGTTGACAGCAGTTGGTTTGCTCCTTCATCTTTATCAATTTGTATACAGAATCCTTTCCTCAACTGGATACCTAGTGGGTTTGCTCCTTTGTTCCTTTAGCCAAACTGACCTGTATGTCAGGTCTAACTGTAGGAAAGTCATCAGGACACTCAGTACCAGTGAGATCACTAGCAAGACTATCAAGCACTTCCAAGGATTCGCAGCAGGTTCTTGTGACCCTTGGCCTCTTTGGAGGGATCCAGCTCCTCCTTCTGGCCTGGAGCGTTTGACTGATGAAGATAGTCTCATCTGACACTGATAGAAGATGTGGATGGGGGAGCCGGGTGAGCAGCAGAGCATCTTCACAGAGCTGCTCACATGATGASCAGTGCCGCTGCAGAGGTTTAGGGACGGGTCAAGGTCTAAGGGGCCCGTGGAGGAAGGGCAAGCTGGAAAAGCTGACACAGACGGAGAGAATTGAAGCCAAGGAGGTGGGACTGAGGCTGAAGTTCTTGTTTTCTCAGAAAGAACCCCGTATATTGTAGGGAAGCCATGAAAGAGAATTTGTTTTGGATAAGGTTTCATTGGGAAGACAGGTTGAAGATCTGGCTTTTCTCAGAGTGCAGAGTTCACAGGGAACAACACTGCAATTTGAAGAGCTATGGATATAGAAAGGTGCATTGGAACTAGGTGAACTGATTGACATTTAGCCCTACCACATCAAAGTCGTGTGACCTCAGACGGCTCCCTTACTCTTTGAGTCTGTCTCCCCACCTCTAGAGTAAGCATGATTATCCACTTCCCAGGGATCCTGTGGTAAGGACTGGTAGAGCTGATGGGGCAGAACACCCACATGTCCATGGCCCCACTGGCTGTAGGGATGAGCTGCCTAGGCGAGCTGCTTTCCTTTCTTGTCTGCTTGTGTCAGCCAGCTCACCACCCTCCCCAGAGAGCTCCGTAGACTCTTCTTTCCTTTTAAATATCTTCAGGACTCTGTAGCCTCATGACCTTTCACCAACACCAAGAATGCTCTTTTAACCATCTGTGAAGGGCTTCAGAGTCAAGGCCTCCCTCATGGACTGCCCCCACCATTTACCACCAGCTTGAGGGGCTTGTAGGCTGGGCTGGGCCTATCCATCTACTTTAGCCAGCATCTGGTGCCAGCCCTTGGTCAGGTGGTGTGACCCTCAAACTAATGACTGGGCAAAGGGGCCAGGTTGTGGAACAGACAGAAGAAACTGTGTGACCCAGTCTGGATTTGTGGGCAGTCTCTCTTACTCTTAACCCAGGCTTGGCTTCAAGGCTGCCCTCATCCTAGGCTGCTAATCCTCATTTATCTCTAGAGGAACATTTGAGAGGGCCAGAGCTTTTTCTAAGCCATTATTTTTTTCTTGTAGTAGTGATCTGGACTAGAAGAAATTTTGTCCTGGGAATCTGTTGCCTATGTTCTTTGAATTCTCTTGGTTAGGGTTAGGATTAGGGTTAGGGTTAGGGTTATGGTGGGGCAGGGCGGGGCTTACCTTTAAATGTCTAGAACCCAGAAGAGATTCTCACTGCTGCTGCCGTAGTAAGTAGCTGCCACTAAATTCTGCTGCAGACTGTGAGACCCCAAGGTAGCAGAGGCCAATTGCCAGAGAAGAGTGGAGAGTATAGCAGAGTCCTGGCAAATAGTTGGTGACCAGGGTTAACAATTTTCCTTCTCAGTATTTCTGAAGTTTTCCCTGTATTTCCTGGGGAAATTTTAGTAGAAACCCTTTTAATTCTTTCATTTTTAAAGGAATAGCTCTTCTGTATGTGTATATTTGCATGTATACATGATTTTGGGGGAGGGGTGTGTGTGCATGTGCATATTAGAGAGAGAGAGACAGAGAGAGAGAGAGAGAGAGAGAGAGAGAGAGAGAGAGAGAGAGTCTAAAGTTTATATCAGTGTTTCTCAATGGCTTTACTCTAAGTCAGGGTCTCTCTCTGACCCCAGAGCTTGCCAATTACAGACTTGCCCTAGGAATCCCGTCTCTGCAGTCCAAGGGCTGGGATTACAGGTAGCTACCATGCTTGCTTGGTTTTTATATGTATTCTGGGGGTCCAAACCCTTGCCCTCACATTCATGTGGTAAATGCTCTACCCACTGAGCCATCTCCCAAGTCTGGACAAGATGCTCAATTTAGCTAAAGCATTCTTTTTTATCTTTTATTTTACTTTTTATTTTTAAGACAAGAAAACTAGCCTCAAACTCATAATCCTCCTGCCTCTGCCTTTAGAGTATTAGGGTTAAAGGCATGTGACACCACACTCAGCTTTTTGTACTTTTAATAAAATATTTGTTTTACTTTTATGATTTCCTTATGAGCAAGGTGTGGTGGCACAACTAGGAAGGCAGAGGCAGGTGGAGCTCTGAGTTCAAGGCCAGTCTGTCTGGTCTATATAGTTCCTAGATAGCCAGGGCTACATAGAGAGACCCTGTCTCAAAAACAAAACAAAACAAAACACCAAAGCACATAAAAATAAACAGCAACAAAAAAATCTGTTTTACTCTTATGATTTCCTTATGAGAGTAAACTTGGGTTTCTGCTAAACCCACAATTCTAAGAATATGATAGTCTAATGTCTATTCTCTGCTCCTGTACTATGACGTCATGAGCTGCCTATGACAACACACCTATTTGTTCCAAGCTGCCAGATGTCTGAAGCCCCTTCTACCTTGCTGAATTCAGGAGTGCTCTCAGAGGGATATACGTCTCCCACCCATTTGTCCTGAGTTTGGTTTGCTTGGGTGACTGAGCTTTTTGTCACAGGAGAGTGCTGGAAGAGCAGTGTGACAAGGACCAGCAGCCATCAAGAAAGAGCGAGGTAACTTACAGAGCCCAGACTGAGCAACAGCAGTGCCGTGTGGAAGCTTTGAAGCAGCAAGCCAAGGAAGGACAGAGTAGAGTCCAGGAGGCGCTAGAGCTGGACCAGACCCATAGCAGCCAGCAGATAAAAGACAGTAGGTGTCCTCACCCGAGGTCGGCTTCGTCTGCCTTTTCCATCTCATGCTGCCAACTTCTGCATTCTGACCTTGGTTGTCTTTGTGATATGATGGACTCTGTTGTACTGGGCATTCTCTTCCTTCTTTTAGAGACCTGAAGCTCACACAAGGGGCCTGGAAATAAGCAAGTGGACTTCTCTATGGCCCCTCAGAATGATGCACCTTCTGCTAACTCCCTCCAATGGCACACTTGTCTATGCATTTCTACCCGCCCCTCTTGTCTACTGTTCCATTGAGGCCTACACATCTTCCTTTACTTCCCCTTCAGTAAGGAGGCCCTGTAGCTCTCCCTTGCCACACCGATCTATCCAGCCCTCTTCACCTCTTATGGCTCTCGCCATGGCTGGAGATGTCTGAGTCCAGACAGCCATAGGCAGGAAGGACTGACCTTCTCTCTGGGTGTTTTTGCTTCCCAGACCAGCAGTGGCTACTCAGAGAAGAGACCTGGCTAGCCAGCTTACGAGAGACACAGCAAGAAGACGACTGTGGAGAAGAGAAAGAACTTGAGGCCTTTGTAGCACCTGATGCTTGGCTTCCAACAGTTCCTCAGACACCACCATCCCCACTGGTCCAAAGCCAGAAGAGGGTGGTGCAGCCCCAGTGCTTACAGAGACATACTTCTTGGGCTACAGTGTGGAACATCAGGCAGAAAAAGGTATCGTTCCAGCTGGAGAAAATTATTAAGAAGCGGAGGCTGCTGGAGGCCCAGAGGAGACTGGAGCAGCTCAGTGCACTCTTCTGTATCCAGGATGATGGTGCTTCCAGGGCCCCAAATTGGGCCTCTAGCTCTAACATGTCAGGCCCAGGTTCTCAGCGGAGAAGCAGATGGACAACTTGCAGCTCTCTGAGTCTCCAAAGGCGTGGCAGCCGACGCCTGCCCCAGCTACACAGGTACCAGTGATATCCCCAGGAGCCGTGGCTGGAGTTAACCCAGCTTTCCAGGAAGTGCTCTGCTCCTAGAGCTTCTTCAGTCTGTGAAGTGGCTAGGTGTTTATTCCTCTGGTCCTTCTGGGCTTTTCTTTGTTTGCATAAGTTAAGAATCAGGCTGCTTCTTATGCTTTCAGAGCAGCTGCCTCTCCCAGCTCGATTCTTCTTTTCCAAGAACTCTCCTTTGCACGTGTGCTTTAGACCTGGACTGTCCAGATGCAGTTTCTTACATGTCCTGCCTCCACCCTGACCTGACACCACCCCCACACCCCCCATGTGTTTGGATCTGACTGTTGGCTCCTTCACTCCCTTTTGGCTGTTATAGGGGGTGGGGAATGTATTATCTCCCAGATCTTTTGGAGTGGAGGCCTATGTCCTGTTCTGTGTGTCTTTGGCCTGGCTCAGTAGATTCATACAATGTCTATCCCTGTCATGTTTTCTCACCTCTCTGTCCTTCAAATAACTGGGCAGGCAAGCCAACTTTTTACAATGGAAACCATTCAAACATGCAAAAAGTTGAGAGACTTATGGAGTATCTATTTCGAGCAATTATAAAGATGTGCTACACTTACTTTAGAGTCCCACCACCCTATCTTCCAAAGGATTTAAGGCAATATCTTGTCATTTCAACCCCTGTATCTTTAAGTATGTACCTCTAAAAATATAAACTGTTCTGTCATACCTACCAAATCATACCTGCCAAGATTAGGTGCTAGCACCTGGGTCACACTCAGTTTTCTCAAGTTGCTTGAAGCGTGCCTTGATTTTCCATATCAGATCTAATTGGATTTATAAACTGTCACTGTAAGTCTGAAGTTCCTGTAGTCATTCTTTCCTATTTCTTCTTATCAGTATGCAAAATGGGTCAGTTCTATAGATGCCACACCATAGATTTATGTTTGATTCTTTATAGTATTAAAATTGTTAGCCCGGCAGTGGTGGCACACGCCTGTAATCCCAGGACTCGGGAGGCAGAGGCAGGTGGATTTCTGAGTTAAAGGCCAGCCTGGTCTACAGAGTGAGTTCCAGGACAGCCAGGGCTATACAGAGAAACCCTGTCTCAAAAAAACCAAATCAAAAAATAAATAAATAAAATAAAATAAAATAAAATTGTTTTCCTCACATAGCCAATTGCTTGAAATATAGGTCAGTTAAACTTTTCCCTGAGATAAAGCAGTTGGGGGCGGGGATTGAGCAACATGTATCTAAGACCTCTGAAAGCCAGGGCTCCTTTGTCAGCAGTCTGCTTTTGTGTGTATTGATCTGAGGGGTGTAGGACACAGTGAGTGGGTGGCCTGCTTGCCAACCTCTTTCAGAGTAACTAAGTAGTTGCCATATTCCTTATATTAACACAGGGACATTACTATTCTGAGATGGCTTTCCTTACCTTCACAGTGCTTTCATGAACTGGGATCCTTCTACCATGTCACCATCTATGCCTGACCTGACTCACCAAATGCCAGAAAAAACCTTGTCAACAGGTATCATTCCTCAGGCTACGGCTTGTTCTCTAAGGACAGGACGCCTGGGTAGCAACAGCCTCCATTCATCACGGTGGAGGAAGTTCTCTCCAGCCAGGAGAGCCTCTACCCAAGGCACCTGTCTCACTGTGAGCCACAAATCTGTCCGTAGTCAAGAAGTTGAGTCATTGGGTAAGCAGCCCTGTCAGATGTCATCCCAGGGCCAATCAACTAAGAAACAAAAACCAAGGGATGGTTCAAGGACCTTCACCCCTGCTGCCCAGACCAGAAGGGCTAAGGGACTAGTAGCCTCTGTCAACACACAAACTGGATGGCAAAAAGAAGGGAGCTGTGGAACCCACAAGGCTCCTAAGGAAAGTACTTCCCGTTCTATGGATCTCAGTGGACAGGAGCCAGCAGCT
Source organism: Apodemus speciosus (assembly GCA_002335545.1). Classification (NCBI taxonomy): domain Eukaryota; kingdom Metazoa; phylum Chordata; class Mammalia; order Rodentia; family Muridae; genus Apodemus; species Apodemus speciosus. The sequence goes on from BDUI01001460.1 coordinate 72,067, forward strand.
GGGCATAGAAAAGTAGTCAAGACTTTTCAGGCAGAATCCAAACTACCTCCTCCAAGCAGGGCATCAAAAAAGCATCAGAGGGTGCTGGCAGCTAGGGTCAGAGACATTGCCAAAAAGTTCTCTCATTTGCCTCGTGGCAGTCCTTTTAAAAAACCGTCTACTGCAGGGGATCCAGACACACCAGCCTCCTTCATAGATTCTAGACCTATAAAGGGCCATGTAAGGGAAGAGGACAGAGATTTATCTGACACTGAAAGCAGTTACTCAGTGGATTCTCTTTCTTATATCTATGCCAAAGTCCCAAAGAAACTGCTGAAACCAGAGGACCTTCAGGGAAAATGGGATCTCCCTGATCCAGAGAACTCTGAAAGTGACAACAGTCAAATATCCGAGGATTCACTTGCTGGGAAAGGGCACCAAAGCCTCCCAGAAAACTCTAGAGGTGACTATTCCACGAAGAACCACGGACATTCAAGGGCCAGAACTTCAGTCGCTGTGCGGGGCCACCCCATGCCCTCAGACAGTAGGTTATGTACTCAAACATACAGGAGCTTTTCCTTGGACAGCCTGATTGATCCTGAAAATAGGCAAGGGGTGCCTTTTCTTGGTTCTGCTGATGAGATGCCTACAGAGACTTTTTGGCATCTGCAGACTGCCACCCTATCTGCAATAGACCAGGAGGCAACAGATAGGCCTAGCTCTATCAACCATAGAACGGGAGTTGGAGTAAATGTTCTGCCAAAAAGCAATTCATTTTACCTTGATCCTCAGTTCCAGCCCCATTGTGAGCAGCTTGAGTCAGAAATGGAGGCAAGCTATTCCGAACAAACCAATCCTCTCCGAGGCATTCAACTTTTAAGAGAGAGCCCCCTGTTATCTGTGGATTCATGGTTTTCTTGTGACTCTAAGGTCAGTCCCAGCAGCCCCTCAGGGGTCATGCATTCTTTATGTCCAAGTCCTGACATACATGAAATTCAGTCCCATGGTGAGAAACCCAAACACTGGTTAAGTGTTGAAGAAGTAAAGCCACCAGGTACCTACAAACTTCCCCAAAGCAGTACTGAGCCACCCTGTAGTTCAGATTTGTATGCAACCTCTGCTTCTGATACGTCCAAGCCCTCAGTTTGTGAAAGCCAAGAACTCCTTCAGCCAGGAGTTGATGGATTCTTTCAGGGCAGAGAGATGCCTGACATGACCAACCAGGGCATCTCTGAAGAGTCCCACAATTCTGACATGTCAAGTGTGCTGGCTCCCTCTACCACTTCATTCACTCATGTACGTAGTATTAATAAAAAGGACTGGGCTGCCCTTCATCAAGAATATCTCCTTGAGCTCTCTGATTCTGTTTTTGAAGCTGTAGAAGAGCCCAGCCAAGCTTTCCCCTTCCTGGAGGAAGACTCCCTGGCTGAAGCTTCTGGTAAAATAGACACTCAGTTGCCAACTGGCCCTAGGTTATCTCGAAATTTAGATTTCAGCTCCTTTCCAGTTCACCTATCTAAAATCGGGCACTTAAGAGCAGATAAAGACCATGACAGGCTGAGTGCCAATGCAGAAAGTGCTTCTGATCTCTTCAGTACTGTTGAGAGGATGAGTTATAATGGGTCATACCCAGCAGATGTAGAGTCACTGACTTATGGATCTATAAAAGCACAGGGCTATACAGCAGGAAATGTGATACCAAGTTCCATGACAGAAGCATGGGAAGTCAATCAGGCCAGCATGGAAGGATACCTTCAGGGTGGCAGTCATTCTGCACTAATAACTTCCTCTGGGCAGAAGAGGGATTACCACAATCCTGACACCTTAGTCACTGAAGTAGACTATTTACCTCAAGATGGTGCTCTTCTCAGGAAAAATACTACAGTTCAACCAGGACTGTTAACTCACAACAGTCACCAGAACCCCCTGCTGGAAGAGAAGGCAGCTACCCAGCAGTACACTGAGGAGGTGACTGGAACACACATAGATGCCTGTTGTGCTTTCCCTTCAGGTCCAGAGCTGTTCCTGCACTCTCCCCCCTGGAGCTCTTTCCCATCTTCCCTGCAGCCACCTCCCCTGGAAACATTCTATGTAACCAAAAGCAGGGATGCCCTGACAGAAACTGCCTTAGAGATTCCAGCCTGCAGAGAAGCCTGGGTGCCATCCCCACCCCCTAGGGAAGCCTGGGGCTTTGGTCATAGTCATCAAGTCCCTCAGAAAGCTCACTGGAAAAATAATTTGCCCAACTTGTCCCAAAGTCAGAATTCTAAGATTGATGCATCTCAGCAGACAACAACAAAAAGGCCAATAGATATGAAAACAGGGGAAGGTACTGAAGAACTGGGGAAACACTTTAGAAATATGAAAGAGGAAGAAAACCATGGTTCTACTTACCATTTTGTTGCTCAGAACAGACAGCATCTCCTTTCAACCAGACTCAAAGCTTGTGAGTGTGGAAATCCACTTGGAATTTTAAATAAGGAGTCTGGCCTCTCAGTCTACGAGGACGAGGATGGAGAAGGGGCCTCCACGGGGCATCACTGCAGCGTTGCCTTCAATGGCTCTGAGTCAAAGACTTTGCTCTTCATTTGTGATTCCAAGGCAAGTGGGGAAGAACAGAGTACACTCCTGCCACAGATACAGTCCTGTGGTACGCACAGTCAGTCTCTTGGAGCCAAGTCTGATTTCATTGGCAAAGTCGCCAATTTAGACCTGGAGAAGGTCATACCAGAGGAAACTGCTGTTTACTTGAAATCAAGATCACACCACTGTCTAAGCAGCCCTGTGACCGCAGGAGATGGGAGTCCAACCCACAGGTGGGAGGGGAGGAATGAAACTGTGCTTCTTAGAGAAGTGATTTCCAAAGACATTCAAGAAGAGTTTAGTCTTCCAGAAACCCAGTATACCTGTCAAACATGCCACCTAGTTATGTGCTCTCAGGAAAGAAAGCCCACTGAATGCAAGGCCCGTGGGCGGTCACAAGAAACACAGTCCAAAGAAGAACCTTTGGGAGAGAAACAGGATGAAAGAGTTAATAATACCAGTGAAATGGCTAGGCTGATCAGGAGTGTAATGCAGCTGGAAACTGGCATCTTAGAAATTGAATCCAAGCAGAATAAGAATCTTCATGCTTCCTACACACCAAGTACAGAGCTTATGCTCCAGGACTTACAGGACCAGGAGAAGGCTGACCATGACCCCAAGCTAGAAAGTTCTGGAGAACATTTATGCTTTGAGGATCAGCCATCTTTTCCAATACACATAGAGGATGATATCTTTGAAGACAGCAAAGATAGAAAAATAGAGGGTAACAATGTAATTAGTAATAATACTCAGGTTCAGAAAATCATAGGAAACCCCTTCAGATCAAGGGAATATGTACAAAAAAGGGGGTCTGAGAGYGAGCACTCATRCCCACCGCGGGGAGCAGACAGACTCGCTAGGGACTCATGCGATTCTTTGGGGAAAGGCACAGCTCTCAGAAAGCCTAGCAACGTTTCCCTTCACTCCCCCAAAGCATTAGCTAGAGCTCTGCCATTGCAGCCCAGCATAGAGAGAGCTGAGAAGGATGATGAGCATCTAAAAGCATCAGCTAAATTTCAAGACCAGACTTGGACCTTGAAAAGTCTTGAGGAACTGGAGAGAATGGAAAGTTTTCAGGAAAGCCAAATTGTTGTAGTCCCAAGTGATTCAGAATTGGAGGATGCAAAAACTCAAGGGGAAGTTGAAGAAATGACTGTAGACAGGGGAGGAAACTTACAGGAAAAAGAGTATATGGTCTCATCAACTCAGAAAATTTCTACTCCCAGCCAGCAACAGAAGGGCATATTTTTCAGCCAGGAGACTGTCTCCCCATTCCATAGCCAGACAGGCTTCTCTACAGCAATTCCTTATGGGGACCTGAGTGGTACCCAACCTGTGCATTCTCTAAGTTTCCCAAGAAGCTGTTTGCATGGCTCTAATACTAAAGGTGTCTCTTCATTTGAGTACATTTTAGAACCTGTGATGTTGAAAACTAATAGAAATTCTTTGGCAGTTGGAATAGGGGATCAGGATCACAGTGGAGAGACCAGAAGCAGTAGCCCACAGGAGAGTGTTTCAGGGGATGTTTCCACCACACATACTCCCTTGGATGGATCTGTAATGCCCATGGTCATGAGAGCTAATGGTCAATCTGTTACATCAGACAGCATTCTCCTAGGGACGGAGGACTGGATAACAGTATGCAGTAGCTCCCAAGATGACCAGGAAGGGGACTTCAGAGATACTTCTACAAGCTCGACTACCCAGGAAGGTTTGGGTTCTGAGGCTGAGGCAACTATACGAAAAGAAAGAAAAACCAGTTCCTTGGACAGGGTCTCAAGGCAGACTGAAAAGAGAGTCAGTTTCCTCTTAAAACAAGATAGTGACCAGGGTGAAGAGGAAAGGCAGAAAGCAGAGGAGAAGTCAGAAGACCAACAACTTCTTAACTCTGCTTACTTAACACCTTTGTCTATACTGAAGGGACCTGATCCAAAGCCTCTGCTACTATCGGACTCCTCTATCCATGCATCCATATGCCTGGCTATCTTGGCAGAGATCAGACAGGCAAAAGCACAGCGGAAGCAGCTTAATGACTTTGTGGCTGAGGGGACAGTCCTTCCTTATGAGACTTCACAAGAAGCTGAGTGTTTTTCAGAGGCTGCTGGTAGGTCTCAGACACAAAAGGTTAAATTAGGGTGGGATAGCACCAGGAATGATGCTAAAGCACAAGGACTGCATTTGGCATCTCCATCTGCTGCATCTGCAGACCTCTTGGCTGATGAGACGAAAGCTCAGGCCAGTGCAGGGAGCGTTCCTCATCTGTCCAAGCCTGAAACTGACAGAGAACCACAGCATCATTTGCTGGCTTCTTCTCACATTGTTTCAGAGCTAGAAAAAAGATATTGCACTGGAAAATCAAGGCAATATTGTGAAGCAAGTGGATGGTCTGATTCTTCTGAAGTAGAGAAAAGGAAAGAAACATCTAGAACAAAGTCCTCTGTTGATCCTTTGGTCTCAGATAGGCTTCTTTCTATACCAACTGCAGAGCAGGATGGTAGGGTAGGATCAGAGAAAGTGTCTGTCTTACCTTCTCAAACTTCTTGTGATGGTCCTGTCAGGATTCTGCATGGGCAAGGTCAGTTGGCTGCATGGGAAACTGTAAAGGGAATTTCCTTTGGTGGGAAGGACAGTACCCTGGGTCACCAGGAACCTCAAAGTCTAGATAGTACATGTGGAGGAGGCTCAGGTGAGATCTCAGTGATCACACAAAAAGGAAAAGCAGTCCATTCTGAGAGTCAGTCTGTGATTCGTGCTGTTCATAATGCTGTAGACCTTTCTCAGCCTAAGCAAGACCATGTTCAGTGCTTGAATGCTTTTACTGGCTTAGAAGAAATGAAGGCAAGTCCAAAGTCATGTGCTGTTCAGCCTGAAGCTCTAAGAAAAGTTGAAGCAGAAGCTAACATACGACATCCTGTCAAGTGGGAAAATGTTGACTCTGGTCTTGCAGAAACATGTGGGGCTGACAGCAAAAATCCATGGTCAACTCCATTTCTAGATCAGAGACCAAGCCTGAATTACAGTGGAGTTAGAGAAGAGGCTCCAGGTCCATGCCCAAAAGAGTGCCTTGTCTTCGAGAGGAGCACTGGAGGCAGCAGGCCACTTGGCTCATCTTATGAGGAGGCAGAGACCAGAACTATTCCTTGCCCCCACCCATGTGGTTCTCAACCTACTGCTGCTGTTAACGCCTGCTGCTCTCATTCCTCTCCTCTGCCATGTTATAGAGATGGTGTCCTTAGAAAGGGAACCCCCTGGGCTGCTCCTTATCCTGATCACTCACCTTTCATGGTACCATGTAGGGTCTGTGAAATGGATGGAGCAGGAGTGAGTTTTTCCAAAGACTCTGAAGTGTTTTCGGCACATGGCCTCAAACACAAATGTGGGCCAGCAGACAACAGCATTCCCAATCCACCTATTACAACCCCTGTCTCCTCTCCAGCTCAGAATTGCAGTTGCCTTTCCACCTCAGAAATGAGGGCAAATTGTCTCACCCACACGGTTGCTGGGGGAAGGTCAGTGGAAAGTTCTGCGGAAAAGACTACAGGGAAGAAGGGCAGTGCTGCTCCTGAGGATGCTTRTCCATCAAGTCCTGCAGGCATGAGCTCTGAGCCACTGAGAACTTTGAAGAACAACTCTGTGGGTGAGAATGCACAAGCATCCCAAACCATGCCTGAACCTCCTGTGGTGACTCAGGGACCACATACCCTAAATTCAAATGAATCACCAGACAGTAAGCTGCTGATAGCAGCTCAGTTTGGACATTTAGAAAATACTATCAGATGCTGTTCAGAAAAGATGCAACCTTCCACTAAGGTCAGGGGTCACAGTTGCTTGGGTCCCCAAGCCAAATTTATAGACATRTTGAAACATACCTGCCACCCTAAGATTGAGACTTCATGGGAAGAGGAAGAACAACAGAGAGACCAGGTCTCAGGAGATGGCAAAGACCATGCCCAGGTCAGAAATTTAGTACTTTCTGACGTTGGTGGCTTTGATGGCTGTCAGACTAGAGATGGTAAAAGAGAGGAAATAGTTGTGACCAAGTCTTCTGTATCCCAGACTTTCTTTTCAGACTTTGAAGCCCAAACTGAACCATCACAACCTGCTGCCCAGACTCCTAACCAGCTCTGCTCTGACAGGGAGCAGATGCCTCCCAGCCACAGGCACTTGCTTCCTGTGATTGCAATCTTCTCTGGCCCCAGGCATACCAGGTACTCCCCTAGACCAAAGTTTACTGTGGTCAGCTCATCTCGGTCTCTTCAAGAACTAAATTTGAGTGTGGAACCTCCTTCCCCAACAGATGAAGATGCACAGGGGCCAAACAGCTTGTGGAGACCACATCTTAGGGGTAATTCCTCTGAAAAGCCAGTATCGACATCTCTGAAGATTCAGGATTATGGTCAGAAAGCTTCATATAACTTGAACAATAGCCACACTGATCACAGGCCCTTGAATCCTGTCATTCCTCCTTACCCAACATCTTCCACTGTGTCATGTATGCCAACCCCTGAGTTCCTGACTACCTGGATGCCTGGTGCTTTGGAACAGGCCCATCAAGGAAAGACAGATAAACTGAGTGTCCAGGGTATGCCAGAGAATTGGCATTCTCAGGCAGACAAAGAAATGCTGCACTTTGGTTCTAGTGAATTAAGTCCCTCTGTCCTGCCCTCGTGTCCACAGGGACCAGTACATATTGGTTGGAAGCAATATGTGTTTGGAAGTGCAGTTGATGTCTCTTATAGCCAGAAACCCCAATGCCTAATACAATCAAACATGGACAGTTCCCTAGAAGGCAAGAAATCTCCATTTCACTCTCCTCCCAAGACTGATGCCTCAACCCAAGATTTACCAAACATATACAGTGACATTGAGAATGACCAAAGTTCAAATGAGCTGCCTCTGGCTGGAGGGAGTGCCATAGCTCAGGTAGATGAGATTGTACTACTCTGCCCACCAGAGACAGGCTGTGCTGGGGGGGAGGCCAGTATGAATATCTTTGAGCAGGGAACACAGACCCTGGGCAGCAGGCTCCACTGGAGTTGCTCTGATGTCTCTGTTCAGCCTGATGCCAGGACAATGTCAGACTCTGAGTTAGCCTCCTGGACCAATATGCACAACCTGTCTGTCCACCTTTCACAGCTTTTGCACAGTACTTCAGAGCTGCTCGGAAGTCTTTCACAGCCAAGTGTGGTCATAAAGGAACAGAATGTCAAGAATGAATCCCTAGATGAGGCCCAACAGGCCCTCATGATGGACGGTTCTACTCGGACCACTGTGGATGAGGGCATCCAAACGGATCTGGCCTTGCCTCCTCTGGCCTTCCAGGGCCCAGAAGTCAAGTCTGAGGAAGTCAGTGTGATCCTTGAAGTAATAGACTCAGGTATCACCACTGTGGCTCAAGGCAAGGGAGATGTCCCAGTGGTGTTAAAGAAGAGAGAAGCAGAGGAAGCAGCAGAACCCCCAAATCTCCATGAAGGAAGCACCCATGATCAGCTGCAGATCCCTCCTGTGCCCTCACAACACTTGAGGTTTCAGAAAGCTGATCTTGGGCAGAACTTTACTTTCATGAGCCCCTCAGCTTCTCCTGAAGCTTCCCTACCTCCAAGTCTGCAGCCAGAGGAATCTCGCGTGGTGGTCAACCTGCCCAGAATCTCCCACCACTCAGGACTCTCCCTTGGTGCTTCCGAGTTCACCCAGGAGCCAAGTACCCAGAAAAGGTTGTGTGGCTCGAGTGCTGTGCTGGTGGATAGGGCTTCCTCACCAATCCTTACATTTAGTGCCAGCATCCAAGAGCTGAGCAACCCCTTAGCCTGTTTGACTCTATCAGTTCCTTCAGCTCATCCTCTTGAAGACTCGCAGAAGCTTGACATCAATCCAGACCTTGCTGTTGGTGCCCTAAGACCTCCAATGGATAATTCTCAAGCCACTGATGAGTCTGGTGTCTCTCAGAGAGCTGAGTCTCTGGATAGAGACAGCAAGAGCCCCTTAGGAAAAAGCTCTGAGAAATTATTTCTTGATTCTAGCTCTCCATGCAGCCCACAACAGAGCTCTAGTTTCTTAGGAACAGCCCCTCAGCAGCTTCAGCCCAAGAGCACCACTGAAGACCAAAGCAAACCACCATCACCACCACCAAAGCACAAGATCCCGAAGCTAGATGACAGCTTTGTGTCTGAGAAGGTGGCTTCCATAGAGCATGGCCCACTGAAACCCAAGGATGGGAGCTCAGAGTTTATGGTGGAGCCACAACCCAATCTGGATCAACCTTCTTCACAGAGAGGTCTTCAGCCCCTTAGCTCCAATTCTACAGAGCTTCAGAGTCCTGCTATAGACTCATCTCAGGCCTGCCAACCTCTGGGGCTTCTCTGTTCTGGTCCATGTATGCATGTGGGCCCTGGTCCCCAGCATCACAACCTCAGGGACCTCCCAGTTCATAACAATTTTAATAACTGCTATGGAGTTCAGAATGGACCTTGTGGAGGTCTGCATGTAGGTGAAAGCTTAGGGGTCAAATGTGACTCCAGTTCTGTCGGGACACAAAGGCAACCTTCTGACAAGTATAGCCAGGATGAAGAGTGGCTTCGGTTGAAACAAATCCCCTTACAAGCTGGAATCCAGAAGCCTTCACTCAGTGTRGAACTCACAGAAGCAAAACTACACCATGGCTTTGGGGAGACTGATGCCCTGCTGAAGGTGCTGCAGAGTGGGACAGGGGAGGGGCTTGCTCCTGAAGAACCTGCTGTGCCCTCCTGCGAGGAGTTCTGCAGTAGGTAAGGGCCCTGGGCCTGAAGGGCAATGGGTGGGCAAGGTGAACTTCAGCATGAAGGCCATGTAGGAATCAGTCACATTTTGTTTCAGGCAGAAAAAGACTATTGAGATCCTCAGGAGAGAGAGGGCTGAGCGACTTCATAACTTTCGTCGGGCACGGAGCCTCAGTCCCCAGAAACAAGTCTGCTTCCTGCCCAGCAAGGATCTCCCCACCTGGGAACTTAACTTGCCCAGCAGACGCAAAGGATACCTGCAGCAGCTGCGGAAGCATGTTGTGGAGACCACTAGGTAGGGAAGACTCTGGAGCTGTGGAAGCAGGCTCTGTGGGAGCTGGGACGGGAATTCGACCGTCTAGAGGCTCTTCCATGCCTCTGGATAAACTAAGGTGGATGAGTGAGTCTGGGGCAAATGGAAATACAATGTATAGGAGGGAGTGGGGCACAGGGGTACGGAAGGAGATGGGCAAGAGACTCCTGTGTGTTATGCAAGTCTGTGTGCCAGGGTCCTAGAATAGTTTGCTCCTCCTTAGAAACCCCTCCTAAGAATGTAAAATGATGGCCCTGTAGGCAACAGTTGTGCTGAGCCAGCAGTGGTGGGCAGGTCCATATGTCTATGTGCCTGCCATGGTAGAAGGTGCCTTTTCACCTTGTGGACTTCCCTAGAATCCCAGAACCAGCACCAAGATTAGCTCGCCCTCCATCTGACATTGAGCTCATGCTTCAAGAGTATCATCGCGCCCGTGAAGAGGCCAAGGTGGAGATCGCCCAGGCTCGAGATCGGCTCAAGGAGCGGTCTGAACAAGAAAAGATGAGAATCCGCCAGCAGATCATCTCCCAGCTGCTAAAGGTGGGGAATGAGGCAGTCCTCTGCCTTAGGACAGGCCTGGAACCTGGGCCAGACCTTAGACTCTGGCGGCCTTCACTCTGCCTATTTGTGAGTCTGYTGATATGCTTGGAAGGGTAGGGCTCTGCTTCCAGCCCAGAGCTGGGCTCACATCTCCCTTACACCCTCGTCCTGGCACTGCTGCCCCAGGCCAGAGGGTGTGAAGTCAGGGACGTGGGGAAGGAAAMATGGAGAGTTGTGGCTTCTGGAAAGTAGGTGGGAGGCTACAGCAGGAGGCTCTGGGTGACAGCTTTAGTAAGAGGTGACTGGGAAGGGAGAGGATGTGGTAGCGTGGTATCATCAGAAGCTAGTTCATCTGTCTTCTTCCCAGGAAGAGGAGAAACTACAGACTCTAGCCAACTCTAGCGCCCTGTACACCAGCTCCAATGGAAGCATATCTTCTGGTGTCACGTCTGGTTACAACAGCAGCCCAGCCTTCTCAGGCCACCTCCAGCCCCTAGAGGTTTCGGTAAGTGGGCAGGCATCAGGAAGCTTCTGAGATGGAAGTGTGTATAGGACCTGCTCTCTGAAGGGCTCTGCTGCTGTGAGCCCTTCCTGTATGGTTTGCTTTAGGTTTGCCTTCC